>VZUI01024242.1:0-11310 GCA_013401135.1 Cettia cetti | reverse complement strand
GCACAGCCACACACACCCCTGCTGCACAGCCACACACACCCCTGCTGCTGCTGCACAGCCACACACACCCCTGCTGCACAGCCACACACACCCCTGCTGCTGCTGCACAGCCACACACACCCCTGCTGCACAGCCACACACACCCCTGCTGCTGCTGCACAGCCACACACACCCCTGCTGCACAGCCACACACACCCCTGCTGCTGCTGCACAGCCACACACACCCCTGCTGCTGCTGCACAGCCACACACGCCTTGTCTGAGCTGCAACAGCAGCAGGGATGAGGAAATGTGGGTGTGTGCTCGGGAATCTGGAGACAGGTGATGCACCCGCTGCAGTTTGCTTAAGTTCAGCACCTTCCTCCTGCTAAAAACGGTGGATAGGCTTTTTCTAAACTGGCTGAGGTTCTCAGCAAAGTTGTTTTACTTTAAAAGTTAAGCTCTCTGTAATAGGAGAACTGCATTCTGGAGGATCAGCAGCCTAATTGCTCATCTAAGCATTTTATTGTACTGTTAACACTGAGAGAGAACACCCAATACGGTGTTCATTTGCATTTTCCCAAAGACATAATTCAATCATGCTCAGTCTCAGTTAAAGCAAAGCAAATGTTGGGCAGGGATGGGGAAGCACAATGCAGTGCACACAAGCACTCCACAAACTAAAGCTTGTTTTTCCCCTGAAAGCCCCCTGGCTTCCCACAGATCCTCCACATCTCTGCTCCCAGATGTCATAGGAATAAATGCATGAAGGCTGCGTGTCCTGAGCTGCAGTAGTAGCTAGGACCATCACACAGAGCAAGTGCCTTGCCAGATTTACAGAAAAAAAAAAAAATTGCATAGAATTGTTCATATGAGAGAAGCTGGGCTCATTTAGCTTCAAACAACATCTAAGTGAGTTGGTCACCCATTTTCTCCTGAGGCACAAGGACCTTGCTGACCAAACACAAGTTTACCTCTGAGCCAGCCATCCACGTTCCCAGGTGTCAAAGTCAGGATGTGGGATCCAGCAGCTGTGGTCCAATACAGAGTCCATCATGCTCTGCAGATACACACAGCAAGAACACTAGCATTGACATAAAAATGCTCCTATTTTTGCTGGGGTGACACTGGGCTGCCAGTAGCAGATGCCAGGGGTAACCCTGCAGACCCAGGGACCAGCACAGCAGGATGCTCTAGGTGGGAGGTAGCCTGATGCTTAGCAGCAGTTTGGGTAAAAAAATGTTAAATTCACTGCAATTTTTAAAGTCTGGTTCAGTATAGAAAAGTCTCTTCAGATTGAACAACAAGTAATGTTTTAATAACCATCCATCTTTTGTGGTCAGTCACCACCCTCTCCATTTACCCCAGACATCCCCCTTGTCTAGTCAACCCTGCTCTTAACTTTTGCTGTGGGACTTTGAATCTGCACTTGGAAATTTTATTTTACCATCTTTATTTCCCACCTTCCTTTTCTCCCTCATGCAATCAATACCACAGATGAAAACATTGTGATGCTCCATGCAGCTGTTGTGAAACCAAAAGCTCTCAGGCTTAGGAGGCTTCCTCAGCAGGCTTTGTCAGCTCCCCCAGTTCCAGGAAAGTAAAGCTGGGTCGAGTCAACAGCACAGCTTGTGACAGCACAAAGCATCCATCTCTGAGGATAAACAAGTTATTTGCATGCTTTTTCACTCTTCACCGTCGTGCTTTCCAGCCACTGTAAACAGTAAAACAAAGCCACGCTTCATCCTGCTGGCCAGAGAGGTCTCCATCTTCTGAGGGTGCAGTGGCAAACAACAGGCAAGAGAATTCTCTCCCAAATATAAACAAAACAATTATTCAGCCCAGTTGGGTTTTTATTTTCTACAAATTAACCTGCGAGATTAGGAAAGTGTAAATATTATGTGGGTGCATGGCTGTGTGCAGCACCTGGAGCTGTGCTTGGAGGAAGCTGGAGCTCACACACCCCCAGCAGTGGGACCTCTCCTCTGGCCAGGTCAGAGTTGGAAAATACCTGCAGTGCCATGACACCTGAGGGACTTGCTAACAAACACAGTGCTGCCTGCATCCATGTTTGCAAAATCAAACACCTGAAATGCACTTTCAGGCTTCAATCCCTGGCTGTGGCAGCCCAGCTCCTGCCCCAGAGCACGGTCCCTGGTTCTGCCTTGCCAGCTGAGAGCACTCCAGGACTGGGATGCACAGCCAAGAAATGCTGCCCTTCCAGGGATGCTGCAGAGACAGTCTGTGTGCACACATCCCATTTAAACACTGACTTTCTGCCTGGGCAGCACCTGTTTGGATAACATTCCTTAGGGCTAAGAGTTCATGAAATTCAACCATTAATACTTTTAAAATAAAGTTTATATTTTTTTTGTCTGTTCAGTTCCTTCATTTTAGATCCTGAAGATATTATTTATTTTATTCTTTTATTCTTCCCTACTGCAATATTAACCCCAAGAAAGGGCAGAAACCAGAAGGAGCCTGGAGGAACGTGACCCTCAGAAACTTCAAATGTCCTCCAAAGCCCCTTTCAATATCAGCCAGATTTGCAGCCTGAACCTGAACAAAATAAAATCCCTCTGTACCGTGTAGGAGGAACATCAGCTGTCCAAAAGGAGGGGGAGGAAAAGGGCCACATTTCTGCAGCTGTGTTTGCTAGGTAGCTTTGCTAGTGATAATTTAATCCACAACCCCACTGGTCTGGCTGTGTCCAGTGGCACTGAGTACCCCTTCAAAAGCTGCTGTCTCATTGAGGGCCTCAGACTCTCCAGCCTTCCAGCTGTGAGGACAACCTGCCCTTCCATAGCTCCAGGGGAGGAGAGGAGGGGCCCAAAGTCCTGCCCAAGAGGCAGGAGGGAGCCCAGGCAGGGCTCTTGTCAGCAGGGCAGTGGCTCCTATAAAAGCATCCTGACAAATGAGAGTCTCTGGCCTTTCATTGCCTCTCAAAGTGTGACAGCAGAGCCATCCTGCACCAAAGAGAGGGGGTGAAAGGTGCAGACCTTTGAGTTAGGTACACCTAAATCTCTCCCTCATGGGGAGCTCCATGAAGAAGATCAAAAGGCTTCTGGCCTCAAACAGCCGGGCATCACCTGAAAGGGAAAAAAAAAAAGACACTTAACCTTCTAAACCAATTCAAAGTCAAACTACTGGTGGCAGAACACGCTGCTCTCTGCCTACCCTATTTCAAGGCTTGGCTGCGAGTCAGTGGCGTTTGAGCTGCAGCCAGCTGTGCCTGTCCAAGAGGATCCCTGGGGAGCCCCAAGCCTGGCAGCTTTCTGTCCACGCCTCTGCGGTGTCCTGATCTCTGTGAGACAGGGTGGATGCTGTGCTGCACACTGCAAGTCATGGCTGAGTCTCCCCAAAAAAACAGCACCTTCTCCCAGGCTGCCCAGCTCAGCTGCTGTGGCTCCCCCTCTCCTCCCCAGCCAAAGCTGCCAAGGAAACATCCTGCATCCATCACACAAGAGCTTCACTCTCCTTCCTCAAACAATTTTGACCTTTCCTTGGTCGAAAATGCTGTGCCTTGGCCAAGCCCCAAGAACAGCAACTGTGTCAGCCCCAAGCCACGGGCAAATGTTCATCAGTCCTAACACTGAAATACAAGACCAGCTAACAGGCCCTGTTCACCCTGGGGCTGTTCCTGAGGGAAGGCACAGGAGCAGGATTGGCTCATCTCATGTGAGGGCCTTGTCACCAGGTGATGAAAACTGTAATGCAGCACAAGGATTTCTTTCTGACCTTCAATTCTCCCTTTTGCTGAGATATGTCGCTGTATTCTCACAGCTTGAGCAGTCCCTTTGCTGGATCCATTTTTGACGTGTAATGTTTTTGCCCAAACTCCATTTCCTTCCTTCCAAAGCACTAAGATTTGCTTATGACTCAGCCTCAACAGAACACACAGCAAGGACCATCAAAATATATGCAATGCATGGATAAAATCCACAGGCTACATTCTTTGGGCTAGAATCTCTACTGCCCTTTATTTCCCCTCAAAAAGAATATTAACTCACACTAGGTCTCAGTGCAAAGTAAATCTACCAGCAAAAGAGAAGTTTTAAAGGGAATCTATCTCCATGTGATAAATAAAGTGATAGATGGGACTGCAGAGGCTGTGAAAGCCCTGGAGAGCCCATGCTCCAAAGCCTGCACAGGACTTCTAGCAGCAGTGCTCCCCAGCCATCCTCTGCCTGAACAGAGATCCCACCAGCTCCAAGGAAATCACTTGCTGAGGAGCGTGGGAGGAAAGCAGAGAAGGGAGCCACGGGGGTTTTTTCTAGTTTAGCATTCACAAATTTGAAAAGAGCATTTCAGGCAAAGCCTCATTTATTCTCAATGAAGATGGAGAGGCTGTGGTTTCTCCCTGTTGGTGTTTAAAAACTGGCCCCAGGGTCTACCTGGTTGTGAGCCAGAGCCCTCTAAGTTCTCTTGGCACAGAATGGCCTCGAAGTGCTTTGCTCTTTACAACAGTGCAGGAGAAGGGAGTAGGGAGGTAACCCTGGGGGAGGTAAATGGCACTATCTGTCCCTCTACAGGGGTGGAGACTGAGACTCAGCATCCTGTATTAATCCACCAGTTTCAAAAGTCTCTCATGATATGCATTTGAAATCTAATCTTAAATTCTTTGAAGTTATGCTTTTCACTAAATTTAGTGAAATTTCACACAGTCTCTAATCTCTCTGGTTTTCTTTTTAAGCAGCCACATGATTTCATAAGACATCCAAGCACCCAGTGTTCTCTAACAACAATAAACCTTGTAAGAGTCCAAGCACAAAAACAGAGTGAGGGAAATAAAGGCAAATTATAGCCCCCAAAAAACAACCAACCAAAAAAAAAAAAAAACAACCCCACCAAACAAATAATTCTAATTTCTAATAAGAAATAAAAAATATGGCCACTTTGCATAAATTCACTTCTAGGGATTGACTCCAGACAGTCTCAAAGTATCTTTAAAGTGCATGAAATCTATTTTTTACAGATCTGAACTAAGAGGCTTATGGAAAAACATCCATAAAAAAATCTCTTCTTTAAAGTTTCAGTATGACATGCAGCACAACTTAAGGGTTACTTTAGACATGCTTTCAGGCAGCAATACCCTTGTGTGACACCAAGTGAGCTGAGGATAATTGTAATGAAACAGCCTCTATGGCACCAGCTCTCCTTTCCTATCAGCAATCCTGCAGGATGCTGGTAACACAGCTCCATTATGTAAGAAAGAACCACAGATTTTTTGGGAAGAACTCTAGAGAGTGGTGCTCCTCTGGAATAACAGGTGCAGTTCAGCACCTCTTGTACAGAACTCATTTCTGAAACAGAAAAAATCACAACTGGACAATGCATTTCAGGCTGCAGTAACCTGCTCTCAGGTCTGGGGGGAACAGGGGAGCACTTATTGAAATAAGGAGAATAAACCATCTTGCAAACCCTTATTCCAGCTGTGATTTCAGACTTGCTCAGATTTACTCCAGCTGAAATTCTGGCCCAAAGACTGGCAGAAAATTAGTTATCAGTGACAGCAGATGGAAGGGCAGGAGAGGGGCAGGGCTGAAAGACCTTTTCAGTGCAATTCTTTTCCTTTCCTGTAAAAGCTGTAGTGTAGATCTTCAGTAGAGGTCCTTTGATTCCTGTTGAGCTCTGCTGGTCAATACAAAGATGTGACCCTTTCTTAAGGTCTTGTATCCATGGTCTAATGTGACAAAAATCTGCCAGAAGCAGGATAACCAATCTTCTGATTCCTCTTTTTTTTTTTTTCCTTGCCTATGGATTATGGCTTAGTTTTCCATAGTTAAGCTTAGTTAAATTTACTGGAACCAGCATTTTACCCCACAGGCTCACTGTGATGAGAACCTGGTTTCCTTTGCTTTAAAACTCCATGAAATTTAGATGTTTTTTGAATGAAGAAGCTTTCCTGATCTACCTCCATTTACAGAATTACCATCCTGTTTAAAGTTAGAAAAACCAGGAACATCTCAATGTGTAATTTTTAAAGGCAAACCCGAGTATTTAATCCATCGGTTCCTGAGGTTGTTCCCGAGATCCTGGCGAGCTTCTCCGTGGCCAGCAGGTGACAGTCTCAGCAACAGAAACCCTGAGCACATCACGAAGAGGGGATTGTTCAATCATCTGCGAGGATACAAACGTTATTTTTTTTGTTTTAGATACACAGATAGTCCACAACAGGGGGCAATATTTTTCACCAAACTAAAGAGGGAGGCCAGAAAAAAATTCCAGGTGTGATTTCCCACTCTCCTGAGGAGATATTACAGATAAGGGCATTAATGATACTGCATTCGAGAGGAACCAGCACCATTCTTGGCAGCATCCAGAAAAACCCTTTACACCGCAGCATAGGTGTGAAACCAGCAGGTGCAAATAAAAGCACTTATAAATCTAGCCCATTTGAAGCATAAGTGCATTCAAGGGTGGCACAGTTACAATGGCTGGTATCTTAAATGTGTTGAGGATTAGAGAATGTCTATGAGCATTGCAGGTGACTGTAACAATTCCCTGCAGCAGTCACCCTAAGAAAACTCACTGCACCCAGCACCATCCACAGCTACACACCAGAAGGAAGCTCAAGGTTCTCCAGCAGAAGCTGCTGTTCTTGGCCAGGGTCACTGTCTCCCCAGCAAACTGTTCTAAGGAAGTTTTCTCATGCTCAGAACAGAAAGCCACAAATCATTTGCTTGATCAAATTCATTTTAACACAATTGGGGCTTTGTCTGTGCAAAGGTCAAGTATAAAATTTTAAAATCTAAATGGTTTGGCCAGTCTCATATTTATCTAGTCAGACCCTCAGAGAGGCTATAGCAATAACTCAATATACTAGAAATATGCTGATTTAAATATGAATCTCTGGTGGGTTTCCTTGTGAAATGAAGATTTGAAGGTGTGCAAATTCCCAGTCATAAGGATTTTAATAATGTGCCTGGTGTCACAGACCATCTTGATTCAAGTCGTGTTTTAACTGAATTCTACCAGCTGCATTAAATCATAAAACTTGTCCATGTTTCTCTACAATTTAAAGAAAGCATTTATGCACTACTAGTGTGATAAAGGAATGTATTGAGAAAACAAACAACTACACTGTACTACACTGTAAATCTCACCTGCATCCCTGCTCCCTTGCCCTGGTGTTCAGAGCTGTGACTGGTAGTGGAGGAGACTCACTGCCTTCCCTGTATGTCCAAGCAAGTGATGGGGAGAGCCACAGGACAGGTTGTATTTATTACCAAACAGAAAAGGAATTATTAGTAGGTGCAATGCTGTAAAAGTGTGTCCTTACCTTGGTTTGTTTAATGCAAGCTGGAAAAACAGGTATAATTTGGATTTGAATGTGGATGTGACATCCAACACTATGGCTATTTACCCACACTTTCTGTTCTTTCTTTTGAGCCATGGATAGACATTTTTCCAGATTATGTTTCTCCAAAATGGTTCAATAATTCTTTCTTTCTCTATCCTCCATGCATCCATCTTCTTCTTGACACCCATATTTTTCTTCTAGTGATTTCAAGATTCTCCTTTCATTTCCCCTTCTCCCCTTCTCCTCACTGACCCCATTTGGTGACTCAGACCCATTTCACAGAACACTGTGGAGAGCAGACTTTGCCCTGGGCAGTGCCAGGTGTGAAATCCTCTGCAGTAACAGAGAATCCATCTCACCGTGGTCACACAAATCTCGCTGTCTCCTTGATGCTGCCAACCAACAGGAGCACCAGGATTTGTATCCTGCCCTGAGAAAAAGCAGGGCAAGTATTAGGCAAACTAGTCACGCTGCAGGGATTTGTGAAATGGAAAGTACCTCTGCTCAGGGGCCAAAAATGGTGTGAATCAACCACACACCATTGCCAGGAGCAAATTCACCTGGCATCTCCTTATTCTCTTCTGTCATATTCATTATTATGGGATCTCAGCATCTAGGAACAGACACCAGAGCCTGGCCAGCCCGTGATGAAGGCACACAGTCTGTCTCAGGGCAATCTGAAGTGATTTACACAGGGCTGCCTCCCCCCGTGCAGCCCTGTCTGTGCCTGGGGCCTCTGCACGCTCCCTAATGCAAACAAAGCAATGCAGACCTAACGATCGCTGTCATTTCCATGTGCCTACTGCTGATCTCTTAATGAAATATTCCACTTAAATTGCACTGGCACCAGCACAGCTTCATGCTGGCAGGAGCTGTAAAACCGGAGTACCCAGTGAAAAGGTTCTGCAGTACAAAGGAAAGCTGGTAGTGAAACACTGCTCCACTGTTTCTGTGCCTGCTCCTGCAATAAACACAACACCTGCCAGGCTTTCTGAAGGGTAAGAGGAGAACAGAGGATGGAAATTGCCTTTATCTCAGGTTGGGACACAGGAAAACCAGCTGAAATGAGGATGACATTCTGTGGGGATATGGATTTGGCATTCATGGATGGTCTGCTCAGTGCTGCTGTAACAGCCTTGCTCCCTCCTGTCAAATCCTGCTGGGAGCACAGCTGCAGAAGGGAAACACTGGGAACATGCAGCACCACACAGACTCCTTGTTTACTTATTGCCACAAGCAGTAAACCAAATATTGGTGGGGGGAAAGCTAAAAATCTGTTCGATGACCAAATGTGTGTTGCAGGAAATAGGAGGAGTAAAATCACTGAAAAGCAATGGGGTTTTTAAAAGTTGGCTATACTGTACACTCAGTCTAAAATAAAGATAAATAGATACTGTACATGTTCGTCACTATTCCAGAAATGAACAAAAGCATTGAGCTTACCTTTCTTTAGGCCATCAGCTCTTGCAGAATTGTATGGCATAAATGGAGGTCTCTAAATTTTGCCTCTACTTTGGCCTTGCACACCTCACCCCTTCCCCAGTCTCCTCTAAGCACTGATCACATGCAAGCAGTCACTGGCTACAGGCACTGCAGGGTCCCAGAACTGATGTAGGAGTAGGGAGCATCATCTGAAATCAGGGAATTCACACAGCCTGCCTGGGTCACAGCACCCACTCCATCCTTCTACCTGTTCTCTCACAGTGAGGAAATATTGAAGGTGCTGACGAGTTTGTGGTTGACTGATAGAAATACTTTTCCCTTAAATAAAAGCCTATTTTAAGAGCATTTTTTCAAAGCTAACTAGGTGGAAAGTAATGCAACAGGAGCTGTGATTAAGTCCAGCTACTCTACTAAGTCCTGTAATTTCCTGGATGATTCGGAGTCCTGTCCCACACATTTTCATGGTAGCTAACACTAAAAATTGCTTCAGCAGGAGAGAAATCAGCCCCATTCAGTACTGATCCACTAGTAATGGTTGAGAGGGGCATTATCTTCCCTGTTCTGCCAGTACAAGGCAAATGAGGGAGGCTGTTTCCTTCAGGGACCCAGGGCTGTGTTAGAGACACAGGAAGAAGGGAACAATGCCCAAGATTTGCATTTGCTGAAGGGCTCAGTACATTGCTCCCTTGTGAGCTGGCCAAGACCCACAGCACATGAATCCTTGTGATTCATCCTTCCCCCTGGTCTACCTCTCTGTATCCAGCACGGCACAGAGAACTCTGTGTGTTTATTTATATACAAAAAGGTCTTTACTTGGTACTGTAGTATTTGGGTGCTTGGCTCAGGCTCCCAAGATGGAGCAGGGGTACAGACTGATCTGTTGAATCAGTATTTTCCACTTTTCTGCCAGACTGCTGGGTGACCTTGGGCAGTTTACAGCAACTTCACCTCTCATCACCTCAATTTCTGTAAAATTATCCTGCTTAACTTTGAATGGAGCATAGCTGCAACTGATGCAAGGGCAGGGTACGTTGTTTACACGAGTCAAATAAGACCAGTGCCTAAAACCTGAAAGCAGCAAGACAGAGAAATTGAGAAAGAAAAGAGCAGAAATGTGAAATTGTTCCTCTGCCTCAGCTTATCTCTGCCTGCTGCCCTTCCTAAACACAGGCAATTACAGTGCAACCCCACCATCCAATTTACTCCATGTCAGCCACGCTGAGAAGTTCAGGTTACCCCCCAAGGCATCATAAATGACAGGTAAATAAGCCCACGCATGTTAGGAAGAGTCTCTTTAAAGGTTACAGTTCTGCTGTGCTGAAGAATGCACATTTCAGGGCAGATATTTCCCTTTGGAAGGCTCTGGATACAGAAACCTGGCAAGAAGGGCAGGTGTTCAGGAAGGACACATCCTGGACACTCCCTGCTGCTGATGCCATGTCAGCCGTGCCTGCCCGGACTGTCCTTAGTGGTTTAAGTGGAAGCATAGCCCAGGGATGCAGGGGGGCAAAATCCAGGGATGCAGGGGTGCAAAATCCAGGGACGCAGGGGGACATAACCCAGGGATACATGACATGGTGAGGCTGCTGGTCATGGATGTGTCAGGCATGAGCTGTTGAAAAGGCTCATGAGTTTCTGCTGCTCATGAACATCAAATACAGGAACTGTCTTTCCTTCCTACAAGTAACTCCTGGAGTTTGTGGAAAGCCCTAAGGGTTATGAGAGTCTCAGGGTTGAACTGTGGAGAAGCTGAAGAGCAGGACCCCAGGTGCCCATTGGGGGTAGGAGGCAGACACGGAGCAGTGCCCAGCACGGCCTTCGCAGCACCTCCCGCGCTGGCAGGGGCTGACCCTGCGTGTGAATGTCACTTGCTCCGTGCACAGTGTGCTCCCAACGTTTTTCCTTCCAAGTGTTTGTTAAGCTGTTGCCTCCGGCTGTGGCAGGTCGGAAGCTGCATCTGGAGAGGGTCTGAACGTATCCCTTTCAAAATCCCCGTTGTCAGAGGGCCGAAAACCCCCTCACCTCTGCAGTCCCACACCTGGCCATAGGTGTGTGCACGCCAGCCAGCCTGCCCGGGAGGGGGCTCCCAGCCCTCGCTCTCGCTCTCATTAGCGGGGAGAGGAGCAGGCAGGAGCGCCGACCGTGTCCCTGCTGCCGCCCGTGTCCCTGCTGCCGCCCGTGTCCCTGCTGCCGCCCGTGTCCCTGCTGCCGCCCCGCGCTGTGTCCTGCCCCCGTGTCACCTGAGCACGTAGGGCTGCGGCCATGCCGGTGTCCCCCTGTGCGACACGTGTCCGGCCGCACACGCAGCGCGGTGTGGGAGCGCGTGAGGATGTGGTAGTGCGTGTTTGAGTGTGTAAGTGTGTGAGCAGTGTGTGTGTAAGCGTGTGTAAGTGTGCCCCCTCCCCTGGGAGCCGGGCAGCTCGGCGCGGCCAGAGCTCCCCGGCGCTGTGGGTATCCTGTCCCCGGGTACCCGTGCCCCGCCGAGCCGGGCAGTGCCGGGCCGAGCCGTGCCCGAGCCGAGCGGGGCGGGGCGGTGGGAGGGGGCTGGCCGCGGGGCCGAGCGCGGAGGCGCTGCGGGAGCAGATC
>VZUI01024219.1:0-14369 GCA_013401135.1 Cettia cetti | reverse complement strand
AATTTACATTACCAAGAGGAAAAAAAAAAAAGAAAAAAAAAAAAGAGAGAGAAAAAAAGAAGAGAAATTAAGATTAAGCAGGAGATTATAAAAAGAGCAATGGAATTAATGAACTATACTCAGGTGCAAATTAGTACAATATATGTACCTTCAGCAAATTCTGTTTTGTCCTTTGCATAAATGCCTTTATTTCTATATTCTACATAATAAACTAGGTGCTAGGTGAGAAAAAATAAGTGGCACAAATTTACACATGCTATTTCTCTTCCACTGGGTATTGTTTAAAAAGTGGCAAATGTTCTGCTTCAAAAGATTATGCCAATTAAAATGGCATTTCTTTAATTGGACATCTGAAAGAAAAAGCAACATAGATATATTTCTGGAAGAAGGAAGAAAAAATCTTGTCATCCATCTTTGCTTAATTTGTTTTAAATACAGCTGTGGCTGCTCAAAATTTTGTTCTACATGAGGGATGAATTTTGAAAAAAATATGGGTTTTTTGCTTTCTGTACTCCTTCTTTTGTCTTCAGTCTTTGTAATGGCAAGCATGCATGTGAGCATATCTTCATGGAAATGTTACCTAGCACAATATTAAAAAACCCCAAACCAGCATTTATCAGTATTATCAAGCACAACTATGCTTAGATTCAGGCAAATCTATCATTCAGCATCATAGTCTACCTTAAACTGCAGCTTTAGTCTCTATTAATTGGTAGTTGAATAATTTTTGTTGTTATTTTCAATAGCAGTTATGAAAGTTGCCACCATTAACACCATTTTTCAGTTACCTGCATTTCCATTTTCTGTTTTCTTTCTGCAGTGAACAGTTTGTATGTCTTTATAACCATACAGTGTTTACTGCAAATTGTGTCTTTTCCCTCATACTCGTAAGTCACAGATTTCCTGAAAATTTGTCTTCTTTAAAGACTGCAGTATATCAAGAAACATCTGTATATTGGGAAAATACGTCTTCCTAATATATTTACTAGGAAAAGCACCATTTTTATCTATACATAGAAAAGGTTTTATGACTGAAAATGCTTTAAAATACTATATAAAGTACTTCAATAATCATACTTGTGTTGTCTTAATTCAAAATGGTACCTCAGCTCCTATGTCCCATTAGACTGATGAAATAAAAATTGGAAGACAGGAAATATTGTTGTAGCTACTTATTGCTCAGAGAAAACAGTTTAGAAAATCGTAGAATGGTAAGCATTGGAAGGAACCATAAATATTAACTTGTTTCACTTACCACTAGACCAGATTACTCAGAATCTGATCCAGCCTGGCCTTGAATGTCATTTCTTAATGGAACTATAAAACTTCTGTTTCTCCTGATCCTCCTTTAGACCTAGAGAGAAAACAGTTTTGAAATGAGAGCCAGCAAACTGACATTTTCTGTATGGCCTGAAGAGTTTATAGAATATCTACTTTTAGATACCCAGCCAATGAGAGTTAAGGTGGTATAGAACCCTGAGCCCTTTGGGAGAAACATCTAAAAATGAAAATTGACATTTCAACAGTGAGATACAAAGCAAGACTATTAAGGAACACCAAAGATAAGATCACCTCAGTAGAGAGAAGTAACCGTCTTATATGGCATATTTTGGATAAATGCTTCAAATTTTGTCAGGTTTATCACTAGCTAATTTGTCATTAAAGCACTGCATAGAGAAACTACTGATTCCAGCAGGTCCTCTAAATTGCGCTCAGACAAGATGGCTTTCTTGCTCCTTGCAAAAGTCCTTTTTTACTTACTTGACTTATTATGTTTTTTCACAGATTTGGAACCACATACCAAATTACATAATAATTATTGAACAGCTCTCCGTGTGATATTGTGCACAAGCCAAAAACTCTTAAGATACTTGGCAGTCTACTATACACAGCATCTGTCCATCAGCAAAGAAAACAATTGAATAGTTTGAGAAAGAAGACAAAAGCTGGTTAAAACAAAAACCAAATATTTCAGAGCACATAGAATTTCTAGTAGTCAAAACTACATGTTAGGTATAGGAAACTACTAGACTCCTGGATAAGAGCTGAATACACAGAGTTGGTCTGGAATAGTATCTTATTTTCACATTTACTACCAAGTATATATTATCTTATTTTTCCAGAACAGATCAATTTGTGCTACAGATCAACCCTGTTATTCACCAAATATAAATGTAAACATGTACAGAATAATTTATTCTTCAGCACATAATATTCTCACAGCATCTCAGCTGCCTTAGCAAGTGGCTGAACCAATACTGCTGGCAGGACCATAAAGTCTGTCATATCTAAAAATCCATGGTACTGCTCAAAAAAACCCTCTTGCCAGCAGTTTGCTTGACAATCCTGCCATTATAGGATGCCAAAAAAGTCAGCTAACAACCCAGCCAAGTGTCTTTGGTTGCTAATGCCATTCTATACAGGGTAAAACTTGTCACCTGCCCACTACTCTGCAAAGCTAGAATTCTGTCAGTAAGTCTATTCTTTAAATCTCAAACATCTCACACAACTTTAGGTTGTTAATTTCTGACAAGTTTTCTCACCAGCTTTATCAACAATTTTGCTATATATTACTTGTATGTATATATACCTATGAAAGGTTAATGAACCATGAAGAAAAGTCCTGCAGAGACATGGTACAATGACTTTAATACTACAGATTGTGCGCACCTGTTTGTATGTTTTAGTTTTTCAAATAAAAGTTTATTTTTCCAGCATCAGTTTGCTCCTATTGTGACACATTTCTTGCAAATTGGTTTGTTTTGCGGAGTTTTTGTATAAACCCAAACCCACATTTTTCACCAAACCTACTGCTGCTTATCTTCATGAATCATTTCAAAGAATGCCATGTAATTTTTTTTTTTAATCCTATTGAAACTGCACAGTAAAAAAAAAAAGTTTTACATTTTTGTCTTTATTTCCCACTATCCCAACGAACATCTTAATAAAAATATATTTCAGATGTCTCTGCATCTTCCTCACCTGCTTTCTTCTCATACCTCTGTGTTCTGCAGACCTTGTTTACTACCTTCTACCCCTGTCACAGAATACTTTATGAAATATAGTCAAAAATTTTGCCTGTAGCTTTCCAAACATATGGACTTAGCTTTATATGACATTAGATCTCCTTTACCTCATTCTTCTAAGCGACATAAAGTGAAAGGGTCACATCAGGTCCTGATTTACTTATGAATGCAGTCTAAATCATGTAATCCTAGGCAAATTGCTGAGCCCAAGATTAAATCAGACTACTCTGCTCAGCAAGACTCTGTCTGCAATGGGAATTTGAAAAGTACAAGCCAGAAATCTCCAGACATGCACTGTAAAATCTTCATCAACATAAAATTTACATATCTGCTGAATAAAAATCCCCGCCTGCCTTACATCAGGTGTTGGAATGCTGCTGTCATGAACAAGTGCGCAGATGAAGAGTCTTGAAAAGCAGCAGAATAAGAAATGTTTTAAACTAAGTTTTACATGGAAGCCTTGTCTTCTTTCACTAAAGAAGATGCTGGTAGTGTCCACATGCTATCCCACCTGTCTGTTACATAAGCTTAAGTATGTGGCCATTCCAAACTTATCCCCGTATATCTATAGATAAATAAATACTTCTATTTTTTTCTAATATAAATCTATAAAAATTAAAAATGAGAGTTAAAAATGCATTGTTTTATCACAGTGTACTAATTATGTCTCGGAATGTGAATTTATTAAGCAGTAACTGTCACAGAACCACACAATTTCAGACTGGTTGTGGTTTGAAGGGGCCCCCATAAATCATGGAGTACAGCACATGGAGTTGTGGGCAGGATCAGCTAAAGCAGGGGGTTCTTGACCAGGTCCAGTCAGGTTTTGAGCATTTCCAAGGAAACCTGACTGCATCTTTGGGCAATGTGTTCCAAGGTTCAACCATCCTCACAGTAAAACAGCTTAAATTAATTTTTTTGTATTTTGGTTTGAGCCCATGATCTCTTGCCCTGCCTCTGAAAGATAAATGAAAGATAAAATAAATGAAAGATAAAATTACTCTTCTTATTTATTCCTTCTACTCCCACCAGCTACTTACACACAGTGAAAAGATCCCTAGAAGTTTTTTCTTCTCCAGGGTAAACAGTCCCTGTATTCAGCCTCTTCTCAATGCATCCTCAGATGCTGTGTAACGCTGAGATGCTTAATTCTTTCTTTGTTTCAATCTTCACCAACAAGGTCTTCTAGATGCCTGTGTTTAGGGGGAAAAAAGAGTCCAGGAGAAGAACTACTAGCTGTAAATAATGATCTATTTGGCACTACTTTGAAAAAATTGGCATACAGTAGTCTATGGCACCCAATGGAAGACCACTAAGGTGCTGAAAGAGATAGATGGCAACCTTTCAAGGCCAGTTTCTATCACTTTGGAAGAGTGATGAAGAGTAGAGGAGACCTCTGAAAGCTGGAGAAAGTCATCACTATAAACAATCAAAATTGTGACTTAAAACTGAAAGACCTCCATTGAAACTTTTAAATTTTTCTCTGGCAGGCTTATAATTTGCTGTAAATATCACTTTTTAGCAAGTAAAATCTTTATAATTTGTTTATTATTCTAATATTGATTTAGACATAAGGTGAATATCCTTTGCTGCTGGTGTTCAAACTCTCCCCTGAAGACCTTATTATACTGGTATTATAGCAAAACTTTTTCATATGTTGGCACAAAGTTTTTATGCTCACATATATCTCTGTAGTTCCAGCATTCGCTATTTCTCACATTCCATGAAGAGGAATATTTTAGGAAAATAATACACTGCATCTGTTGAATGCCATTTTTTTCCCACAGATTTGGAGTCCTCATTTTCCCACATTCTTTTATCAATTTTCCTACAATTGAAAATAAAGGTGTTTTTATATACTGACATATACTCATTATCTTCCCATTTATTTTAGAGAGAGGGAAATGATTGAAAATTTGACAGAAAACCATTTTAATTCTGAACCCTGAGGTTTTTGTACATTACAACAGTTTGGCAAAGTTCTGAGTTATAGTTCTTTCCAGATCATTCCCTAAATGTAGTTTTGAAACACTCCCTGAAGAATAATCTTGCGTGTGTTTAAAATGTATGAGGTTTCTTTTATTAAAATCATCTAAAAGTTAAGATACTCCAGCTTTAATGTTTTGCCAATACACCATTTTTTAATAGATTGACTATTTTTAAAATAATTCCTGATATCTTCCTTTGTGAATGGAAGTTTCCAGTCCTCAAAAGATAATTTCAGGATATTCAGGTGACCATCTTAACATCATTGCAGTTTTTCTTTGGTTTTCATATCTAATGCTACATCCACAAAAGAACTTTAAATTTCATGAACATTCATATTAAACCAGATTTTTAACTTGGGGGCTAATAACATTTATTCACTACTTAGTACTTGAAGAGCCTTGGGAAACTAGGCAACCATTGCAGCTGGCATTTTAGGATAGAGCAGATGAAATAGATAAAATAAGAAACTGTGAGTAAAGGAAGAATTGATTTTAAGAACTTGAGGATGAGAGATTTCAACATCCATGGTAAATTGGGATTTATTGACCAAATTTTGTACTTAATTTATTTCAAAGAGGAACAAGATCAGTCCTTCTATTTTTGGTGGTGCTGTCCTTTTGCAAATATGGGTTATAACAGAGAGTATGCTGGAGGTTTGGGAATAGAGAAGTAGGAACCTGGGAGGCACTGGACAGTCTAAAACTGTGTCTAATGAACTGGCTTCTGTGGTAGAATTAATGTAGAAGGTGCCCATTTCAAGACTCCTCATGCTCAGTTTAGCTAGTCCTGTTAAGACAAGGTGGCACCAAAACAGAGTTATAATTTCCTAAGGAGTTTATCTGAAAAACACCCTTAGTAATTACTGATGAAAGTTTGTGAATTTTTCTTTTGAATCATTATTCAAAATTCTGCTCATGTTCTACCTCCAAAGCATACAACTGCTTTTACTTTAAAATTTCTAACCCCTGATTAGAATACTGTCTTTATAAGGTGTTTTTATTTGAAAGAGAGCATTTGACTTCCCTTGTTTTGTTTCCAAACTATTTGTAACCCTTCCCAACATTACTAAAGGGAGCATTTCCCTTCAGAGTAGGAGAAAGCAAATGGCTCTGTTTTGCTGGTCAGCAATTTGTTTAGAGGAGGAAGAAGCCATCACTTACTGAATGCTCATGAGTTTTACAGGTCGTTGTGGTTTTTCACTCAGCCTTGTTCACTTTCCTACCCCACCTGGAACTGATGGCAATATTCCAGAATAAATACCAGTGTTTGCTGATTGCCATTTCTGGTGGCCATCCATGAGTAAATATTTAATTAAAAATTTCTGCACATCATCATTATGTGTATTATGCAGTGTGGCACTGTAAGAAGGACAGCTACTTCCAAAGACATTGAAAGATGCATACAAAACATTCATTTTTTTTTAAATTTTTCCTCTTGGTTCTTCCATGTCAACCAAAATGGTGCTGTTTAATGACTAAGTTAAAAAGCTGCTGAAGAGACAGCTTCACATCTGTTCTAAAGTAACTGAAATTCAAAGAAGAAAGAAATAAACTCTACAATTTATACTGATATGTTTGATGAACATTTTAAAACAAAGATGTTCTTGGTCACAATCATGCCTCTACACAACTTTCTAATACTGTAGTGCAAATACATACTGTATTCCATGTATATACATTTATGAGGTATACTGAGGATGAATAGTCTATATAAGTGACAGAATTCAGAAATTTGAGCTATTCTTTTGATATTCCTCTGAAAAATTCAATGAACATAAGTAGACATCAGCTTAAAATTCCTTTGAAAATTAGAGTACTTTGGGGTTTCAAATGAGATGAGAAACATTTCTTGGATTTACATAGCAGAAGCCTGCTTCCAAGACAGCTGCAAATATCAAACAGAATATAATTAGGGTGAATTAAATCATTCTAGGGAAATAATACCGCATTCCCTCAATGAAGAAACAAACTATTTTAAAATAGTTTTCCTAATGAGTTATTTTTCTGTGCTGCTTCTCAAAGATGCTTATTTAGGGACCATTTATGCTGCAATAGGGTGTGCAGCACTTTACCCAGAAATCACTTTAAACACTTTGTATTTCTCTGATGAACTTATTTGCAAGATCAATAGAAGATTCTTTAACAGGTAAGGGGGTTTATGGTTGCTGTTTTCTTTTCTTGTTATATGAAGGCTATTATAGAGATTCCCTTTGGGATGCTCAGTTTAAAAATTACAGAAACATAGTAATATTTTGTGAGATGCAGTATTGGTTTTATTCCTTTACATGGTTTTTAGATTCTTAGGTCAAGAATTTAAAAGGGTTTGTCAAATTCTAAATAACTAAAGAGAGATTTGCAAATCTCTACAGTGCTAATGAAATATGAGTTCCAGTATAGTGGTCCAAAAAGCAGTACACAGTAAAAACAGCCAGGCTGAGGAAAAAGTAAAAAGGTTGTACCTCATGAACAGCATGGGATTTTTGTTGTACACCATGTTAATGTTTTTCAAGGCACAATTTCTGTAAGACTCAACTCCCTGTGTCTTCTGTAAGAGGCAATATTTGAACTGATGTACTCATATACTCATGATAGCCTCTGTTATTTTTGTTGATCCTCTGTAACCCTGAAGTTGTATCTGCCCCACAAGGTGACTGAAGGATAACTTCAGAGAAGGATCAAACTTGCTAAGCTCTTGTGCCATCAAATTCTGTTCCATGTAGCCAGCCTGTTGTAGCTCTGATTTGAAATGTTCACCTGGGCTTGGGGCTACATTTAGGACATAAGCTGGTGAGCCCAGGTGGAGAGAAACCTGCCCCACCAGTACTGGCCCACAGCCCACACTGAGACAGCTAAAAGGCAAGTCTAGAATCAAGAGCTTCAGCTTTTCCCTTTCCAGAACATGGTGCTTGGTTTAAATCCAAAGTGAGAAAAAACATCTGCATGGGCTTTGATCCATGCTGAATGACCACGTGGACAGACCCCTACTGAGCCCCCAAAAAGTAAACTGTTCCAAGGATCTGGTTTAGCCTGTTCCTCCGAGCAGCTCAGCTAGAGTGCTGGCATATGAAGTCTGCATCTGTGTGGATTTAGGGAACTCAGGGAAAATGTTCCTTTTCCTAATACACAAGTTTCTGAGACAGAAAACAAAACAGCCCAGCACTTCCCAAGGTGCCCCTTAAAAAGACCAGAGTAGGTCAGAGTATGGATCCTTCATATTCTCAGTTGTCTCATCTGCCTGTTCATGTGGCTGGAAGCACTAAGAGACTAAAACACTTCTCAGTGAGCACTTAGCACAGATGCATATTCTCAGAAATAAAGAATATATGGTAAAATTTTACAGAGGACAATCTTGAAAAAACAACACCTTAAGACAAAAGACTTTATGTAATTTCTTATTTTTTGCTTTGGTTTTTTTGATTAAAAGGTTTTACAGAAAGCTGCAGGGATAGAGAGCTGTGGATGAATCTTCAATATTCAGTTCGTACTGTTGCTTCTAATTTGTTTTAATATTTAGGATATACAGATTCCTAAAATTACTGTGTGTTTTCTTAGTCTTAACACATATTCATGTTTTAGCACTCTTCACAATTTCTTTTGTGCAGGAGGTAAACTATGGTTACTTTATTTTTCCCTCTCATTTTCATCAACATGTACATCAAAAATGTAACGTCAAATAGCAGTAGATCGACATTAAAAAACCAGCACTTACCTCTCATTTCACCACGAGATGACCTGAAGATTCAAATCAGCCACTATCTCAGACCTGTGAGCAGTGAGAATTATGTTCACTTGAACATATTCAAGATTTGCTGTTTCATAGGATTATACTATTTGAATTATTTTACTTGGGAAAATATTATTTTTAAAACAGTTGATTTTTTTTTTCCTTCAGATCCATGCACATGCTTAGTCCTCCACAGAAATGAGTCCTAGGGTAGACTCCTCAGAGAAATAAATTTACCTAACAATACAATTGTAACATAGATAACTGATACTGCTTGACCAGAATTGGCTTTTATTGAACTGTAGTGACCCAAGAATAATGAGTCTGTCTGTGCAAACTCTTCCACAACTGCCTGTGGAGGCTGATTTTTTTTTAATTTTTTTAATTTTTAATTTTTTTAATTTTTAATTAAAATTTGTTTAAATTAAAATAAATATTTTTTAGGAAATCTACAAAAATCAACACTCCCTAAAAAAAGAAAAACATTAGTTAGCCACAGAATGACATCTAAGCTTTATTTAGTTGAAAGCTGTAGGAAATTTAGAAAAACTACTGAGATGAAAATAAACACAATTCCCTTTTTTTTTCTCAGCAGCATATTTTTGTAATGGCCGTTGGGTAGTAAGAACAAGAATTGCCTTAAAGAGATATAGAACATTTATTATCCACAGAAATATCCATTTTCATCCACTTGCATTAATAATACCCTTGTGCAATGGCACTTGCCCTTCACAGAATATATTTCATCGTATCATAACCAGAGACATTCTTGATTCATCTATACCAGTTTATGTAGATTTTACTTATGTGTGATGTTTTCATGATCATTGCATGAACTGATGGGTTATCTCCTGTGTCATGGCAAGAATATCGCTGTCGTTGAAGGCAAAACTTAACACTATAAACCAACAGAGCACAGCTCAGGAAGCAGAGGGAAATGTCAGAGCAAGGCAATAAAATGGTGCTTCTGTGGAGACATAACCGTGATTGATATGCAGGCTTTCAGCAGGGCAGTTTTCATCCTGTGACCTCACTGAATGAGAATGGCAGTCTGAAAACCAAAGAGCTGGAAAAAGGAAGATTTTTTCATTTCTTGAGGGAAGTGACCCCAGAAATTATATACTTTATGTTCAGTTTCCAAGCACAGTAAGTCCTAGGTGAAGTATTTTTTTAGGGATATGAGTGACACCTAGTCCCCAAGAAATGCACTTAGAACCACAATGAAAGGGTTGAAGGCCTAGAAATCTGATATAAATAGCCAATAAACAGGACAGGGGCTTTTTCCAAAAGAAGAAGTCTGTTCATTTCACACAGTTTCATCACTTTGAAAACGGACACGGTGAATGACTGACTAGTAGTAAAGTATTAAGTTTTAATCATGGTATAGTCAGTACTGGGATTAAAATATGCAGCAATTATGAATCCAGCAATTCTAAAACAGAGCAAAATGTATGCACACATATGTATAAACACATATATACAAGCGTACTTTAAAATAAACAGGACAAAGTAGTTGAAAGTTTCACTTGCAGCATCTGGAAAAATAACATTAGACCTTCTCTAAACAGCTATTTTCCAATGTTGTCATATCACATACATTCAGACTGCTTTAGAAGTCACCTGTCTGTGGAAGGCTCAAAATTCACAACAGCCGTGGAGAAAAATAAAAAACAACCTAAAGAACAAGGAAGCAGCAAGAAAAAAGAACCCATAACTTCAGTCATGGTTTTGGTCCAAACTATGTTTCTGCTTCATTCAGTCTTGAACAAATGGACAGAATTTTTTTGAGATTTGGGAGTCAGCAGCAGCACTGTCACTCCATGTTCTCTTTTTTATCTTTCCTTCCTTCTTCAGATTCTCTCCTTTCCCCATAGCTCCAACAGGTTCAAAAGTGAACCCAAGGTTTTTATAATAATTCACCAATTCTACAAAGAGGTGTAGCCACCCCTTTTCCCTGTGTGCCACAATTTGTGAAGAGGCCAGGGGTGCCCTGGCAGCACGTGGTGCCTCAGGCTCCACAGTGAAAGGCAGCCACTGAGCAGCAGCAAATAACAGCTGCTGCTGGAGACACTTCTAGCTAGGGTGATGGTGGAAGGGATAGACAGGCTTGTGTATGATTTAGTTAAAATTAGGATTGAAAGAGGTCAGTAGTGTCTGCTTGTCAGCCTCTTACTGGATGGATGTATGATTCTAGAAATAGTTAAAACCTGGGTAACTCTTACAAAACAACTGTTACACAGGAATTAGGTCAAATCTACTCATCGTCTACAACTTTTTAAGGATTACTCAGCTTGTTATTTAGAAGAAAAGCAATGACAGGACCATAAAATCTGATTATGAGCCATTACACAAATTACCATGCTGTGAAGATAAGGTTTGGCTGATACCTCATTGTTTGGTTTTCAAATAATCCTTCATTTCCTGTACCAGCTCAGTATGCTAGTATAAGACCTGAGTAAAACCACAATGCTTTAAGAGACCAGTTTTGTTCCTAGATTTGAATTTGTGATTTTTCTACTTTTGCTTTTTCTGATTTCACTTGCACTCTCTGATATTTCTGACATAACCCTTGAGATGGAAGTATTTCTGCTAAGCTTATAAATTAGTTATTACCTTCGCCCTGCTTCACTTCATCAGTTCCAGAAGCTCCTTGAGTGTGGTGTACTGAGAAGTGTACTGCTCTAGATTTTGAAATGCCACAGGGCATCTTAGACTGCATTTCTGAGACCATCTGACCAGACTGCTTATATTTAATCAGGTGAAACTCAATATGCCTCTGCATTTTGTAACTGGAGACAAAAAAGGAAGAAATTCCAAGCACAGGTCAATCCTGATGCAGTCTTCAATTTTGTGGATGTTATTAACAAAGAGACACAAGTCCAGGTAAATGACATCAATTGTTTTTTCTTGGTCCACCAGAATTGTAATTCCATTTTAGAATGCCAGATTTGTCAGTTGTGATTTGTCCTTTGTGGAGCCATGTTGGCTGTCACCAATCACCTCTTTGTTTTCCATGTGCCTTAGCATAGTTCCCAGAAGGATTTGCTCTATGATCGTGCATAAAGGAGAGATCAGCTGTTAGTTACCAAGATCTCCCCTATTTCTCTTCTTAAAAATGGGGATTACAGCTCCCCTTAGTTTGCTACTTGATTATTGCATTCTTCATAATATAGTTGCATGATAATTTCTTTGGATTGTATTTCAGTTGACAATCTCAAAGTTTTTTTCAGGTCTAATTTGGGAGATTTTGCTAGGAGAAAACATTTTAAAATTACCACCCCATTTTACCGTAATTGTAGATAGAGGACATCTCTGACCCCCTGGTAGCAATTTTAATTAAGTCTCTGCATGCCAGGAAAAATACAAATGAATAAAGTGTGTCATTGAAACCATTGAGCCAGAGTGTGCTGGCTGACCCACATGACTATGGGCAGGCTACCTAGACATCAGTCCTGGGGAAAGTAATGAGAGAGCTCATATGGAATTCAAGAAATAATGAATATAAAGGACTATAATTAATATAAGACAAAGAGAAAAAAATACAATGCAAACAATTGAAATGCTTTCCTAGAAAATGTTTCTTGTCAAATGATTCTGTTTAATTATCTCAGAAAATTACAGGTTTGATTATTAGAGGTAATAGCACCAGGCATCTGACATACAAGCACCCTCTGTTCTGATATTAAAGATCGGGCTGTATTTCAGATTTCAAAAACTGTTCTCAGATGGAATGGCTGGGGAATATGGGCAAGGTTCCCCACAGGCTCAAAAACCTTCAACAATTTCTAGTCTCTATTCAGAGTAAATATGAAATAATACTTATTCTTAGTAATAAAATAAGACCATGCTGAAAGTCTAATAATTCACCATGAATTCAAAATAGCCATGCAGATAAATTGGAGCCTTTGGTAAATTGTTGAACAAAATGCATGTTTGACAGTTTCAAACTTTCATATCTGGAAAGACATGACAGCCATGCTGGAGGAGACTGGGAAGGGGAGGGAAGGAGTGAGTCTAAGATCAATTTACAAATCTCAAGGACCAAGGAAGAGAGCTTCAACTTCCAAGATGAGGAAGGGACAAAAACAGCATGAGAAATTTTCACTGTACAAATAGACAGCAGTAAATAAATTGAGGTAGGCAATTTGTAAGCATGGTATGGAATATATGCAACTTATAATGTTGTATTTTAAAAACATGTACAAAGAAGAAAGTTAATTATGACACACACATACACACACCAGTTCCTAAGAAATAGTTTAAAGTAAGAAAAAAAATCAAACCAAATCCCAAGGAATACAAAATCCTAAGGGTTTTCTTAAACAAAAATTAGTGGTTACAAATTAACAGTTATTTCCTTATTTGTGACTGCAAATGTGACTAAGCAGCGTGCATTATACTGAAAAAATATTGGATTACCTAATTAATGTCTTATTCAATAGAAAAATTAATTCATACACAATCAGCAAGTTTAACACCTCTGGAAAAAAAAAAATATATATAACCTAAAGGATACAGGTGATGAAACTAAGTAATCTGAGCATTCCTTCTTGACTTAAGTAACATGTTTTGAAACATCAGATTAGCCCCACTGACTGGACCTAGCAAAATAAAAGTATCCATGGACATGAAATTAATTTTAGAAAGGAACTATAACCCTCTTAATGGGAAAGAAAATTAAATGTGGATAGCGTAATTGAAATGACAGAAACAAAATCCATAACCTGGTGAATAGCTAAAGAAATTATTAGCAACGGGAATTCTGTCTACTTTCTTGATCTTCCTTTGATTCTTACATTATTTTTATCTAGAACCCTTACTATACTAACATAGATTATTAGCTAAGAAAAAATGCAGAGATACAGCAATTTATAGAATGCAGGCTTCTGCAAAATGACTATTCACAGACCAAGAGTATTATTTCAACAGATAAAAGGAAAACTCATTCCAAAGTAAACAAAATTCATGTACTCATCCCACTTTCTTCTAAGACTGTTTTCTGTCAGGGAAAGAAAGCATCTGCCTTCTTCAGCTTTGCTAATGCTTATTTTAATACATGTATGAGGCAGGTACTCTTTTCCTAGAGTACCTGGTGGAAAGATTTGTTACATTTTGTGAATGTTTGTCGACATCGCTAAAAAGTAACAAACACGGTCAGCTACTAAATAAACTTTTAGGATTACACAGCTGAAGCACTACACTATTGACTTTATTATTAGTAAATGTATTTGCAATGTCTCACTGGGTTTTACCACAAGGGTAAATAATTGTCTGTTTTTGCCTTGCTGGCTGTCTTGAGTGCATCACTGCAGCACATTTTACTATGTTTTTCTTTTTGTCTCACTCCAAAGAAAGGTGGGATGGTTCCCAGCTGCAGAATTGAGAACCTCTGTGCTAGACCCATCGCCAGTCTACATTAATTATGCAAGTCTCTTACCATGTTCAAGAAAAAGATTTTTTGATAGCTCTAGTGCACTTTACACGTAGTACATGAATGATTTTAACAGTGGCACCTTCCTGAAACCTACATTTAAAAAACAAAACAAAACTCAGGCTGCTTCTACATGGTTTGATTTTTTTTTTTTTTAAATTTGTTCATTTTTCTTCTCCTTATGGATGATTTGCCCGCCA
>VZUI01024216.1:0-17759 GCA_013401135.1 Cettia cetti | reverse complement strand
GGCAGGGAGTGTACATTCTGTGTTGTAACTGCTAATTGAGTCTGGGGTTTGCCTAATTTTAATACCTGATCTTACTGCTAAATCACAGAATTGGTCAGGTTGGGTCAAACCCACATTGGGTCATTTGGTCAAACCTTCCTGCTCAAGCAGGGTCATCCTACAGCATGTGGGACAGGATTGTATATCTCCAGTGAGGGATACTCCACACCTCTCTGGGGAACTGTTCCAGTGCTCAGTCACCCACACAGTAAAGAACTTCCTCATAATCTAGTGGAACTTCCTGGGCATCAGTTTCTGCTGTTTGCCTCTTGTGATATTGTTCAGCACCACCAAGAAAAGCCTGGCTCCATCTTTGCCAGCCTAAATTGCTCCCTCAGCCTGTTCTCCTAAGTGGAGTTTTCTACTCATCTTTCTTGTCCTCTGCTGGACCTGCTCCAGGAGCTCCATGTCTTTCTTGTTCTGAGGAACCTATTCTTCCCCAGGTGCAGGGCCCTGCACTTGCCTTTGTTGAATTTCAGAGGGTTCCTCTGCCCATCCCTCCACTCCACTGAGATCCTTCTGAAGCGCTGCACAGCACTCGGGTATTGGCTGCTCCTCCCAGCTTTGTGTCATCAGTGAACTTGCTGAGGAGGCACTATGCCAGCCACCGCTGCAAACAAGAGACTATGATAAAGTCAGTTCTAAGCAGTATGTACTAAATTCTGTTGTTTGCTCTTTATATGCTCTGAAATCTTTGCCACTTAGGACCTGGACCAAATGTGGAAGTTAAAAATCTTACAGTTTTATGCATGTCCAAATTCTAACTACTCCCTTCAAATACTAGAATATTTTTTTTTAAAATAGAGATTTAAGAGACCTTCAGGTAAAACTCAGTTAAAACTCTGGTAACAAAGTCAAGCATCACAGCCTTAATTATTCTGGACAGTAAATACTGTAATGTGTTAAACTTACAAATAAAGGCTTTAGGATTTTAATATATCTTATATTCATCTAACTTACAGTTAGGCATTGCAAGACTTTTTGAGTGGATACAGAATTGTGTCGGAAGTGGATGCAGTACAATACTCAAGGACAAACTTTTCATGTGCAGTAGTTTGAGCTTTTCCTGTTTAACCATTTCAACAGCAGTAATTCTTGGAGCTACCTTCACTAAAATGGGCTTTAAAAACCTGTACTGCATCTCTGGCTTTTAAAAACACCTTGTTTTGGTCAGATTCCTGTAGACATCACATTTCTATGCAGTAATAAGCTATAAAGAGCTACAAGCTATAAGCCTGTATTTCAATAATAAGGGAATACCTCAGCATAAAGAACTGTGTTCTTTAGTCTTCAGAAAGGGAATAAAATCATCTGAATAACCTTAGCAACAGACATAGTCCCTGCCTGCATTCAGTTGTTTTTCTGGTGGACCTATAAAGTTTCATTAGCTTCTTTACATAATGATTTATATTAAAAGACTAGTGTGTTTTATTTTAACATTTAACATGATTTCATTTGTTGGTTTCAAGTAAATTTGAATGTTTATTTTATCTTCTTATCACTGCACTCTTGTGCCTTTCTGAATTGAGGGTTTGCAGTACACTTGGCTCTAGATCTTCAGCATATTTTTCATGTGTCTTAGTACCGCCACAAGTTGACTTACTTCAAACTCACCCAGCACATATTCCACCCTTCCCAAATTAATTGTCAACTACTTACCTGTCCTTGGAGGATTTTTCAGTCACTGTGGTGTTTACCTGTCCCTGCACTACAGTGGAAGGGTGACCAGCCAGCCTAAAAGCTGCACCCAGACACAGCCCCTGGCCTTGGCTATGTTTGTGATCTACTGGAGAACTCTTGTGTGCAGATCAGGGCAGTGTCCACATGCAAGCATGAAGTTAGCTGGTCAACGTTGATGGCATTTTTACCTTCATTGCAAAGGCTGTCCCCAGTTTGTTGCTGCAGTTTAATTGATGGTTTGTGTCATTAAATGTCTTTCATCCTGTGAACCCGTGCTCTGGCTTGCCTGTCTCCAAAGAATGTTGTTCCCTGCCTTAGCTGCTGATTTTATAGAGAGTTTTCCTTCCCTGCCTTCCTCCTTTTACTTTGTTTCTCCTTTTTTATTTTTAATTATACCATGTTGTTGTGTCCTCCAACTAATTAATTTTATTTCTCAGAATTTTAGAATCCATTACCAGTTTACCACATTTGTTCCTTGTATAGAGTTACCAATAAAAGCGTCTGGCAAATAGTTTTCCTTTTGTGCTTCAGATGATGATCTTCAGTAAAGAAGGCTTCAGCTGTTTGATCCCATTGCCTTCACTGTCCCTTAGAGGCACATTTTAATACTAAAGAACAGCCTGAAGCTAGTGATTCAGCAGTTTAATTACATTCATCTGTGTCCTATTTCAAATTACAGTGGGCTTATTGCAGTGTGCCAGATTTGCAAAGATTTGCAGCAAGGCTACAAGAAAACAATGTATTTAATAGAGAAGTCTTATCTTTTTTTCCCTCTAAAAAATACAGAGGTATAACATGCTCCCATAAAATTAAACACTTTTTTTTTAGTTATCAGTTATAGATTCCTCCACAACTCTTAACTACTGAATTCAAGTATTAGAGTAGGGAAGATACAAGAATTCTTTGATCTCAGTGACAAAGTGACTCTTGAGTAAATTAAGAACTCTATTACAAAAATCAGAAAAGCAATCCTGTTTCATTCTCTGGTGTGAAATAACATTTCGTAACACGTGTTTATTTGAAGGTGTTTCTCATTAGCCTGATAATGCCATGAATACATACAGTAATGAAAGCAGTAGTAGTTAATGCAAAATTCCAAGGACTAAAAGACACATCACAGAGGGCTGGTAAGTGAAGGCTTAATAAAGAAAATGTTAGTATGTTAATATTTTAGTTGTAAAGCCGGTTACAAGGAGTTGCATAAGCAACACAAAGACTGCTTTGAATTTGTATATCTTGCTCTTCTGCATTTATTTCTAGACATGTCTAGTTAAACACAATATCATCATATACAATTTTACATTTTAAAGATGTACAATAACATTGCCCATTTTCAAATGATTTTTTGGCAGAATATTTGCATTTTGTTTTCATTGCTGACTCTGCAGCATGTTTCTTCAGTTTGAGAAAGCCCATTCAAAGTTTCCTTTAATGCTGTAAAGTTTACAGGCTGTGTTTAAAATACGAAACACTTTTAAAAGTGCAGTTAAAATCTGGGCTTTAATTTAATAAAAATTCTTCAAGATTAAAAACTAGAAGGCTAGATTTTCAACAGAAAATAATTTATAGTTGTTTTTATTTGAATTGAGCTATAGTGATTCATCAAATTGAGGATCTGGCCTTTCCAATATAACATTAAGATAAACCTTACTCTTAAGAATTATTTGTTCAAATACAGCAGCTCCCTTCAGAGGATAGTAATAATACTGAAGTTTACCTATTCACTTTTAATAACATGTTCACAGAACAGAATGAAAAGCCATTCCAGAAAAGCAGACTGAATAATAAAATCTAATGATTCTAAATTGAGGTATATTTATATAAAACAGTTCTTTCTGTAGGTCTGTAGTTGAAAGAGTAGTGTGATATGCAATCAAAGTAAACTTACATTCCTACTGCTTTGCTCTACTAGAATTCAATTCTGCAGTCTCCAAGCAGGTAAAAGCAGCCATATGAATTATATTTTTAACTGCTGGCTTTAAATAAAATAAAAAAATAAACTTGAAAGAGTTGCAGCCTAATATGGCCAGCCACCTTTTCAGTGAGTTTCAAGACATTCCAGATTTTGAACATCTTTCAGTTGTTTACTTCTGAACTACTGATTATGAAAACTATGACTCCTATTCTTAAAAATACCAGAATTCTTAAATGAGATTAAACTTTCTGGTGAATGATGAATCAGTCCTTTTCTTAAATTAGTATTGCAATGCTCTGTTCAGGTTGGCAAATACTAAAAGGAAAATTTTGTGTGAGGATAAAAAACAGCAGTTGGTTATGGTTAATTCATTTTGAGCAACAAAATTTGGGAGAAATATTCTCTATAAAAGTTCTGTTATGGGCATAGCTTTCATTTACTTACTAATTCAGAGTGATGTTTTTGTAAGTGATTTCTGTAAGTGATTTGATATTCTCTATTCCCTCCACTGAGTATGTACCTCATTCCACTCAAATAAAACATTTTCAAGTAGGAAAATAGGATGAAGAATGGGGGATTTTATCACCTTTAAAATTTTACCTTTATATCTTACATAGGTGGTTTGGAACAAGGATAAGATATAAACAAACTTGACAACAAAACATGAAGAGGCCAAGAGTAAACTGCCTCATACCTTTTGTTACAAAGGGGTGTTTTAGCACAAAGGCTGTGTGAGCATTGTTATATTCCTTGAAGTTTTGGTCACAGAAACTACTGAACTTTCAACACTGGTTGAGAATTGGGTACAAATGCTGCACTCAGATACAGCAGCAACAACTGCTTATTAATGGATTTTTTCAGGATCATTTCAAAGCTTCATTTGTCCCCTGAGCCAGGGCATCCATTTATTACTTTTACTTTGGTGTAAAGGATTTTAGTAGGAGAATATGCAAAATAATTGTTCGAACCTCTTGTGAAGAAAAAAGCGAAGAATACACATAATATGTGTGAAGGCAAATGAGCTCTACAAAAATAAGCTTTGACTGCTTCACCAGTGAGGCTAACAGTAGCACATCTTCAACCTTGTGTAAGGGTGTACTTTGGAATTTCATATATTAAGAAAAGAACTACTATCCTGTTCAATAAATAATTATGGAAATGTACAAAGTAAGGAATAATTATGTACAGCATTGATAAAACAACCAGCAGGTTTGGTTTAATGAAATATGACAGCAGATACTACCTTTCTTTAGTGTTATGTCTTAAAATTAGTAATAGCTTGTTCTGCTTAGATCTTTACTTACACAATTGCACAGTTTCCTTTCTTTGGATTATTTCTTTAGGCCACAGACCAGTTCCATTCTTCATCTGATGAAAAAACGTCTTTGCAGACTGTATAAGACTTTATGTCATCTGAATCCTTGCTGCCTTGAAGGTATTTCAGCCTGCCAGAAATACAGCCTCATCAGAGTCCTTGCCACTGTCTTCACTAGGCAAGCAGCCACCCCCACTTGGGGACCTACAGCTTAAGTCCTCCACACCAGACTCCTGATCACTGTTGGCTGAGAGGTCAGGATCAGAGCTTTTCAAGTTGTCCTGTGTCAAAATCAGGGCAGAATCTTCATCCCCTTGAGAAGGGCTCCGGGATGGGAATGATTTTAGATCATTGCTATACTCCTGGGGAGTGTTAGCCAGGCTGTTGTTGGAAGTATACAGTCCAAACTGTTTGCTTCGGTCCTGTTGCTTACTCTTGACTTTATTATTACCTGATTGTGATTTCTGAAGATTTGCCAATCTCTGAAATAAAGGAAACAGGATATATCATGTGGACACATTTAGGACCCAGAAATCCTCTTATATGTCCTTGCTTTTTTTCTTTTTGAACTTTCAGAGCCCAACCCATCCTTTCAAACTGACTGTTTGCATTTATGGAGTATGAGAAGTACGCAATTTGTCACAAACGAATGCTGAATTACAGCATTCTTCTGAGCTACAATTCCCTCTGAGTTACAGAAGGATTAAGCTTACTTTCAGTAGTACTTGTACACCAACACAGGTAAAATTTTATCCTTAAAGAAAAAAAGTCCACTTATGCATCTTAAATGGAAAACATTCACACTAGTTTATCTGAGAACAAAGATGATAGCTGAATATCCTCATTCCAGAAAAGGATGTAGCCTGTAGGGGACTCTGCAGCATATGAAGCTGGGTTTCATTTGTCATCAGTTACCAAGTCTGGTGTATCATGCTCAGCTGTTTATTACCTCTTGTAAGACTTCCAGCTCTTCTTCCAGCTGCTGAGTTTCTTCCTTCACTGCCATCAGGTAATCAGTAACTGACTGTCGAGGATGCAGCCCCTTTTCAAAGCGGTTGTACATACCACTCCAGAACCTGGAATTGATGGCAAGACCAGTGTGCATTTGAGTTTCATGAGGCTACTTCACCAAATGGGAAAATTCCATTTGGTGAAGTACCCTCATGAGACTTAAATGCATGATCTTTTTTTTTTTTTTCCAGATACGTGTCCTAAATGATCTATCCATGCTTATTCATCATTAGACTGCATACACATAAGTTCATAGACTATTTAGCAAGGTTCATGGTTCATTTGCATTTCCTCCATCCTGAAGGTGCAACTCATAGGCAGCTGGTCATAGGCAGCTCAAACTAATTCTGATACACAATAGAAAGAAAGGTGAATGTAGTTTAGATCACAACTGAGAAAGGTTCAAATTTTTGCAGGCATTTTTGATATTATTTTCTTGTTCTACACTATGGGCTTTAGAGCAATGGTACCTATAAAATAGCCAATGGTAAAGATAGGTTTTCATATCCATAGTTCTCAATTCTTGTTCAGCTTCCCATAAACTCAGCTTTGAAATTCTGTATTACTCTGCTGCTCCTCCTGCCTTGCTGGCAGTGGGGCCACAGGCAGGCCCTGAGTGTGTAACCAGTTCACCAGACAGGTTAAGTAGCTAAGCCCTGCTGTCAGCTGCAGCTGTCTGGCCAAGTAGCTGATGGATATTTTTGGAGCACGTGCATGCTGCTTGGTGGCTTATTATTCCTATCCCAATAGGAATGCTATTTAAATCACATTCCCCCTTAAGTTTATCATCTGATAGTTCATGCTTGGAAATCTTTACGCACCCAGGTAATTAGATTACAATCAACAGGATTACTTAGCCATTGGAGGATCTGCTGTATCAGTACTTCTTTTATAAATCCCACTATTCCAAAGAAGATGATTAATGACTATTTTTAAATTGTTTTAAAGTGGATGTGACCTGGAATAGTAGACATGAAATAATTCAATTTCTGTTATTTAGGATTTTTATTGACTTTTTAACAGGTGTTATTACTTGCAACTGGAAAACAAACTGATTAGTTTTACTTAAATGACAGTTTTAATAAATTTCTATTCAAGTTCTCCCAAAGTTTATTAAGACTAACGGCCCAATTAATTAACTCAGAATGTCAATAGTAACATTTCTAAAGTATTTTGTTATGTTTTGAAAAAATATCAGGAAAAACTTAATTTCATTTTACCTGATATAATAACAATATAGGGAAAGTCTGGGGGTTTTTACTAAATACTTGTTTTAGCAATGAAATCGTGATTTCTTGAAAAGATCCTTTTTACTTTTGAAACCAATTGATCCAAACTAACATGACAAAATCTTGGAATGGAAGAAGTTAAAACAACTATAAATTTAGAAACAACAGACGAGAACAGGACTGAAAGAGGCATTTCTCAGTGGAAGAAGTGAGTAACCATGAAATTAGGACACAGAACTATCAATATAGCTTTAATCTTAAGCTTCTTTTCAGACTAATACTCTTGTGGAATGGTGCAGAGGTGTTGGCTGACTATGAGCACACAAGGAACAAACACACTGCATCTGAGACTGAATTTACTCTCTATAAACGGCCTTATAGAACAAGAAATACTTATAGAACAAGAGGTTCTGTTTTGTACTAACAGATGCTACAATCCCAGCAGCAAGTGGTACTACCTACTTGTACAAGAAGTTGCATGGAGCTATCTGTGGGTGCAGGGTCCCTTGGCTTTGACTGTGGTCTGACCTGTATAAAGGATTCAGGTAATCGGCACGATTTTTCCACAAGTGAGCCCACAATGAATATGTTCTTTCTTTGATTCTGAAAAACAATAGGTTAAATAAAAATATATTTAAGCCTCTATTACAATTCAGGGATAGCTGAAGCTTAGATGTAGCATTCTTGTCCTCTGTACTTGAGTTTGCACTCAACTTCCTTAACAGAAGTAGACTAAAGTTACAAGAATAGAGAAACAGAGACCCATATTCTCTTGTTGGTCACTAAAAGCAAAATCTGATCCATTTCCCATAAATCAAAACCAGCTGGAGCAAGTAGGTGGAGACACTGGTTCCTTTTTGAGGTGGAGAGGATCTTTGTTTCAGACCAATCTCTACACCAAAGGGAGTAGCACATTTAAAAGCACTCCTATCTCGCTGAGCTGCAATTTCTTACAGTTAGGTCTTGGGATGTGGTGATCTGTGAAGGTTTTGATTTTAAATGGACTGTGTCACTGTGGCTACTCTGCATTTGAGCAGTGAAAGGGACCAAATGGCGGCAGCCAGCAGTAACCAGCACATGCCTCTTACTGCTACTGCTGACATCATCAGGCTGCCTGAGAAAAGCAATGGATACCATCATGTATTGAGGACCCAGCGCCTTGGGGAGCAGATACAAACATGAGCACTGCCAGGAATGATGATGCTGGCTTTGTTTGGGCCTCAGGGCAGGTAGATTAATTAATAATTGCTTTGGGGCTGGACAGCAAAAGGACAGTCTGCTGACTCAGTCCCAGGGAGGGCTACCAGACAAAAAGGCTGTTCATAAGGAAGTACCTAAGAGACCAGGACTAAAATGTCCTGACATGAGATCAAAAGACAGTTTCGAACACAGAGAAGCAGTAACTCTTAAACTGAGAACTTAACTAGAGTTACTATCATTTTATCATTTTAAAGTTACAGGGCCAGCTTACCTTGTATTTTATCAGGGCTGCAGTAAAGGCAGGCCCACATGGCTGAAGGCATAGTGCTTTTGTCAATTTTCACTAATCCTTGTCATGCACACCATGGATTATGCTACCATCAGAGCTACACTGCAGAGGATCAACTTTTTTTGGTATTAATCTGTGTTGCCAGAAGGCAACAGGCACCCTGTGCCTTGTGAAACACATACATGCAAACTGGACAATGTCCAACTGCTCAGTACACCACCAGCCACAGACCCCATGCATAAATATACTACAAAAGAAAACATTTTCATACTTCAGCTCTCTTCTCTCCCTCTGGCTGTTACACAGGAAATTCCCAAACTGGCAAGAATAGATGTGATGCTGTATGTGGATGAGGAATCTTTCATTGAATTCAAAGGCACAAGGAAACTGTTCCATTAACTGCCAAACACATTCGATGAACTGGTCAATAACAGGCGATATCTCCTTTGGATCTCCATCTAAATTGCCATACCTGGAACAAGACAAGATATATTCAATTATAACCTGAATTCTTGTAAGAAAACTGAATTAACTCTAAGGAAAACAAACCCTTCACTTTTAGTGTGCAAGTTACATCTTAGGCATTCATTTCTAAATATTATATTTTTACTTACAAAAATGATGCAAGAATCATGAAATAGAATGGAGGCAGAATTACAAACAAAAAAGCCTCTTTTATTGTATTTCTTGTCACATTACAGCTACAAAAAGCTGGCTGCTGCATAGCCATGTTATTATGCTATCAGTATAAATTGTACCCCAATAACATAAGTTATCAGAAAAATGGCTGCAATGATTTAATGACAAAAGTGTGTCTTAAGACAGCCTCTAATTAGTAGATTATTCCCCAAAGCAGAAAACTGAGCAGGAGAACTACATTATAACTTCAGCAGAAAACAGATTAAAGCTGCCCTCTCTTGGTGAAATTTCTGGGAAGTGGGAAATGTTTACATGCTACTGTGACTGCCAAGTGAACATGGAACTTTTTGTGTATACAAATGCCTCTTGGAACCACTTGCAATGAAGAAAAGGAGCCTGAAAATTAAAACCACATAGAAGTATTTTGAAAGTCTATATAGAAGGAAGAAGCATTTTCAATCAATTATTCTGCTGGGGAGGGGGGTGGTGGGGAGTGTATGTGTATTTATATGTACACATGCCAACAGAGTAGAATTTCATAAACATCTAAAATTGAAACTTCTATTACCATCAAAGAAAATACAGCAATATTGCACAGCAAACCAAAGCTATCAGTCGGTTTTGCATTTCATAATACCTTTTACCCCTGATAATCATAAACAACTGACAGTATCATATTAAAATGTAGTAATTCCTACTGGAATTTCACAGGTGCTGTGAAGATGCATAGATTTTCTGAGTTTTGTTGTTTTTTTAAACTAATAAATTGATATTCAAATGAAGCACTGTAATGTAATTAAACTCCAATATAAAAAATGCATTTTTAATTGTTACAGAAAATAACAATTTTCTGAAAGAAAGAAAATGTGAAAATGTATCCATGATTAAATATATTAATTCCTCAAACATTTAAATTTCATTTTATTATCGCATTGGATTGGTGTTCAAATAAATGACTTTCCAGTTTGCCTGACATTTCTGAGCAGATCTTGCTGGTTTTTTTTAGAACAGAGTGTAACAGGAAGAGTATATTTTATGTAATAGATAACTCACAGACATGCCTAAGACTAAGTACTGCCTTGGAAGACGTAGAAATCCCTTTGATGAACAGGGACTTATGGGGAGGGCCTTGGCACTACTGGAAATCTGTCTGGAGTCCAAAGGGATTTTGCAAGCCAAATACACACTGCTCACGTGGACCTCTCAATTCTCACAGCAACTGCAAGACAAGCATGCAGGATTCCCCTTGGTAGTTCTGGAGTGCATATATAGAAATATTTCACTCTGACTTTTGCAGGCAGCTAAATTATATAGTTGGAGAAAGGCTATGGCAGTTTCCTGTGACATTCAGTTGCTATGTTTTGTAAGGCAGCAAAGAAGTAGAACTGGAATGGCAGCAGATACAGACTACATAAACATATACATGTAGAGAGAGGAAAACCTTAGCACTGCCTTACCTGTGATTAAATTTGTGACCAAAGGAAACCCAGTCTTTTTCAATTAACACCTAAAATGAGAATATTGCATTCAATGTTGTGGAGTGGAGTTGACATGTTGAAGCAGACAGAAGGGTGATGTAAACAAGCAGTGTTGGAATCCCAGTTAATTCTTAGAATAAGCAGAAAAGTGGCAAGCAAGAACAATGTAAGCAAGCAATATTTGAATCCTAAAAAATTTTCTAAAGTAGCAGAAAAATATAAGGAGTGATGAACCACTGCTTGCCAGCTCAGGGAAACAGCACTCTTCACAGATGCAGAGAGGGTGCCAGTAGTTCAGCACAACCCCAAATATCTTGTTTCATTGCTTTCTAAAATAGAGCTTATAAATGTATCAAACATCTTTTGAACATGTGACCAGTAACTTGATAACCACTTCTAGGTGCCTTACTGCTGCTGATTGACCTGGGAAAGGAACAGATTTTCCAATATTGAAAGATACACACTTGTGACACTCAAATTAAAATGTTCACTGCAAGTGAATACAAATACTTGTTTGCACAAAAATTCTTTGGGCTGTGAGAAAATTTCTTGGTCAAGGTTAGGAAAAAAACCAAACACAGATGACCAACTGATCCCCACCTAGAATAACGTTTCATAGAGAAATTGGGGGACTTTAACATAAACTTATAGAAGCCTTCCTTCCTACTTAAAAAAACCCCAAAACAAAATAAAACAAGGGTGTATTTTAGGACAGTTTATTTCCTATCAAAACCAAAGATACTCATCTTAACTGATGCCATAGTTCATTTACTCTGTGAAAGAACCCGCTTACCATGAATCCCTTCATTGTTCTGTAATATGGATCCAATAGAAGGCTTGCTACAGAGCAAACCTGGGCTGTCCTATCCCAGCCATCTGAGCAGTGAACAAGCACACTCACACCTTCCTCAGCCACAGCCTAAGGATACAGAAAAAGTCAGAAAGTTCACAAGCAGGGAGGAAGACAATGGTAAGAGAGAAACAGTGAGACAAGCCATATAGAGAGTATTAATTTGGGAACTGGGAAAGCTCATTCATTTTTTACGCTACCATAGAGTTCTTAAATAAAGGTGAGTGTTACTTGCCTCATTTGAGAATTAGTTTTATTCCTCTAATTTGAAAAGCTTTAATTCACCCCAGGCAATGCAATATGGTGGTTGAGAATTACCAGTTTATGCACTACAGGAAGATGTGGGATTCACTTCAGTTAAAATACATCAATCTGTCAGAGCAGACAACTACCTACAGCAAATTCAGATGCTCCAACACATCTGATGCCACTTACATGCCACTAAAAGAACAGCCATACCTGCAATACAGCTCTTCATTTTTCATCATGCTGGTAATGTCATTAAGGGCAATGTCTGCTTCCCATGCCATCACTAGCCTGAATATTATTGCAGCACACTGCATGGTACTGATGACATGCTGTAGAGGCTTGTGGGGAAGCCTGTGGTAGTGGGAAACTTCCATGTCTAATAAGCAAGATTTTATCAGTATCTTTAATGTAATAACTGGGGAAAGAGGATTCCATTTTATACATAAACATGTAAAGAAGAAATTGTACTGAGTTCTCCAGAGACTGGTGTAGTATTATTTTTAGAACTTGAGGGTTGGCAGTTGTTTTTGTAATTCTAAAGGTTTTGGCCTTTGTCATTTCTAAAGAGAATTAAATTTAGGAACTAGAAAATAAAGTAGGTTAGGAAAAATACTGTTAGGAAAAAAAAATCCCATTTAGGTTAATTTTGAGCTTAATAGGGAATGAGGAATAATAATAAATTATCTATGTTTATCTCAAGAGACAAGTAAATTCTACCAAAATAGAACCCCTGTGGGCAGAAGACCAAGAACTGAGAACTGAAAACTGTACAAATAAGAATGGGTCAAAATCCATGTCTGAGAAGGCACTAGGCTAGCAAGCACATGCACAAAGGATCATAAGACTAGCCACTAAGAAAAACTGGCAAAGCTAATGTAAATGGCCTTATTTCTATGAGCTAATTAAAATGTAGGAGGGCTGGGAGTAATAATACATGTATTTATTGCACAGCTGCTGTTCAGGTAAGACTCTACAGCTGCTTACTGGGAAGGAAGAAGCGATGCAAGAGAAACAAGCAGTTAGTGAGGAGGGAAACCCATGAAGTTTTGTCTGTACAGTTGAGTGCAGTAGGTCACGTGAATAAACAGGCCAACAAGAAACTGTAATCTCAGAAATAAAAACTGAAGCAGTAAAAGGCAGAACACACAGTAGGGGGTAACAAAATTAAAGCTACTGCTGGCAGATGACAAATGTCTACACTACTTTGGGGAGGAGTAGGGGAAATAATTTCTTATTAAAGCCAAAACTGTTTTCTGGAAGAGTTCTCAAGTATATAAAAGTGGAAGCTGCTAGAGAGTTTGGCCATGGTGATACACAGGAGTTGGTTCAAGAGGTGAATTTGGTTCGTTGCCTGATAACTCAGAGGGGATAACACAGTAGCTATATATTGTGTATAACATAATGTATTATACATTATATATAGCTATATGTATATATTACAACTACCACTTCCACAAAGAAAATAAACCCATGGAAGAGGCAGGGCAAATAGGGAAAGAAACAGTAACAATCACTGTTGGAGAGTAAAGTAAGGACATTCAAATGTCTGACAAAACAAGGCACAGGATAGTAAAGGCTTCAGTGCAAAAGAGCACAAGATTTATTTACTACTTTAGAAAAATGTCGACACAACAGCACCTAGGAATCACATCTCCTCACACACAAAGCATTGCAAGATGGGCTTTTTTCAGGTATAACATCACTGAAGAGATAGAAGGTACCCATAAGCAGAGAATTTGGTGCTCATTTTCTGTATCTGGTTACTCCAAGTTTTGGTCACATTTTACACACTTTACCTTTGCAATAAAAATGCCAGCATCCATAATGGCTTTGATGTGCTTCAGCCAGCCAGAATTTTCTAAGCCCCACAGAAAGTCGCTCATGGAAGGTGATTTCAGCTCACAAACTGCAAAATAGATACATTTTAAATGCATGGTAACTAGAGTCCCTTAACTTCATTGACTGTTCAGCCTTGGAGTTATCTCTTGTTCAGATATCTGCTGTGTAAAATGCATCTTTTGAAAAGAAGAACTGCTTCACAGTCAAACGTAACCTTTGAGAAACATACATTTAAGAAATGGGGTGGAATATTCCACCAAATGTGTTGATTTAATTTAAAAAGAGAAGCTGTCACAAAGCCTATTGTAAACAAATCCAAATCCAACCTTCTGTGAAGCATGTATTTTCCAAGATTTGTGTTTGGAATGAAGCTTTTGAACCCCTGGGAGGAGTTCATGTATTTAGTGATGAGGGCTTGGAAACAGAAAGCATTTGATTTCTGCTGTTGGACAGGCACACAGACACAGAAATGGTGCCACTGCCTCCTACCCCCAGCATCACCACAGATGATGATGGTTGAGTTAAAGTGGTTCACATTTCTCTGTTCCTGAATTAAACCTTATTAAAGCTTCACTTATAGTCAAAAAGTATTCTGATGGTGAGGACAAGACATAACCCATCAAGGAAAATATTTTCCTGAGAATCTTCTAAACTCTATTGCACATTTGAAGACATAAATTACTATAGCTCAGTTTTTATTCTAAGTTTCTATTCTGCTGTATCCAAGTATCTATTTTTTAATAATAAAGTGTTTGTGGCATCACAAGAAAAAAAGCAATCAGAATCTAAATAAGCAATCCATCACAAATACTTAATGAAACTGGGTGCAATTTATTTTGATCCATGTAGAGTTATACTGTCTTTTAAGGAAAAAAGACATTAGTCAGTCAAATTAATTTTCAGAGTACAGTGAAAACATCATGGCTTTTACTGAGTTAATGTGTGACCAGTCAATTACTGATGTCTTAGTAAGTCTCTTGTGGTCTGGAAATCTTAAAAGACTCAGTTATTTATGGCCATTATGGCCCCTGGCATAACTTTATTTTCCTTCAGTGTAATTTTAATTTGATTTTACAAGCCAAAGACAGAGCTTATACCATATCTGAACTATCTGACTGTCCTAACTCCATTTAGTTCAGAAGCAAAATGGCCTAATGTGTCCACACAAAGTCTTGCAATGTTTATATGTAAGGCCCCTTCCAGATGGTTATTTTAAAAGTAATTTTTGGAGGATATTTATAAAGATGCAGAGATAGCAGCACTGAAAGCAAACAGCATTTCACAAGATTAATGTTCCTGTGCAGATGGAAGCATGACCAATTAGTGGCTGAATTCTGGCTGAAGCTGCTGTCTCTGTTTACAAAAGCCCAAGGTAAGGCTGAAACAGTGCTTTGCTCATTCCCACTCCCAAATTGGAGTCAATATTTACTGACCACTTCACTGAGCAAAGTTCATGCGGTCCTAAATGCATACACTGTATATTTCACATGACTTTGGCAACTGATCTGGACCTTAATACTGAGTTAAATCATGAATTCAATTATGAGGCTTGTCCTAAGGGGGAAAGGCATTTCCATCTCAGCAGAAAAGGTACCAAAATCTTTGAGAAATAAGGCCTGCTTCATGCATTGTGTATGCACAGGAAAATCAAGAGCCAGCAGGCAGATCTTTGAGATTTCCAGCAATATGCCCATGTCCCAGGATGGGAAGAAGAAACAGGGCCCATGTTGGAAACTGCCTCTTCCAGCAAAAGTACCAGGAGGCTATGCTGGACTAGTCTCCCCATTTCTGGCAGGACAGCCATAAGTAGAGGAAGGAATAGCTGCTGTGGGCAAAACCCACAGGTTTTCTTACTGGCTGATCTGTCACAGAAGTCCAAGGATCAGAGGGCTGCTCCTACATCAGCAAGTGCTGCTCCTGGTATGAGGGGAGGAAAAGCTCATATTTGCTGTTTAAATACAGACAGGGAGCATGTGGGGCCATCACCTCAGTGCACAGCACATGGAAGTCAGGTCTCTGCTGGATGTGCAGCACAGGCCACCCCACCCCAAATGCCAAACAGCAGCCTCAGGCAGACCTTGGACCTTTATCAAGAAAAGGCCCTGTGTAATGTCCTTCTAATGTTTAAAATTATTTCAAGGAGGCTTATGCACAGGATCAAAATTATCTCAAGGTTCTTCATGTAGACCCACCTATAAATGGAGAAAAATTAAAATCCATACTATACTAAAGGCAGTAGAGGAATTTTTTTTTTCTCTGAAAGGAAATTCTATCATGTTGAAATGCATTTTACTTCCACAGTACAGTCAAATCTCAACATTTTTTGCATATTCTGAAGAAAACCTTATTCTAAAAGTTCAATCATTTTTATAATGCTGGTATAATTTGCCAAAAATCAACATTTTACCAGGGTAAATATATACTAAAATAAGATCTATTGGCTTGCAATAAAGTCGGTAAAATCACAAGGCTGAAACCAATTTTTTACCTACTCAAATAAAATATTGATATTTTATAGGCATAAATTTATTTCCTCAGCTTCCCTCAAATATTAGTAGCATTATTATATAATATAGATATTATAATAATGTTAATTTCAATTCATAATCGAAATTAATACATTCCTAATTTAAATGCATTTTCTAATGGTAAACTGAAGAAATTTTTTTATTCCAAATTCTTTCAGCATTGGAAGTTATTTAAAATTGTATATTGAAAATAATCTGCAGTCTGGCATGTGAAGATCCTTTGCTCTTCACTTCTGCTTCGCACCAGTAAATTGAATGCAACTGGCTTTGCATTTCAGCAACACATCTGGCCAACTATATCTTGATGTCCTCTTTTCATGCTGTATACTTCCAAGCAACAATACAACTCACATTAAACTAAAATCAGTTTTCATCACCCTCATTTGTCTTTTCAAAGGTTTTTGTGCACCTTCTAAAATCTTACAACAGTTTATGAGCAGCAGACCCATTCTGTAAAGAGTACTGTGATGTTTTACTTAAGATTCACATAGGTACAGTGATATTGCTATCTTATTTATGTATTCTTTTAATGATATATTTTATATTGATAATATATTAGTAATCGCTAATTATTGATATATTATCAAGGTATTCATTGATAAAAATTTAAAGCCATTTTAATTGTGTGCTATCATCATCCTTGACAGCCTTTTTGGTTCTAGGTCTTTTTGTATGCTCAAGTCAGGCAAAAGGTCACCAGAAAAACAGATTAAGAGACACATACAAATAGAAAAAGATAAAAACTACATAGCATCTGACATAAGGAAAGCCTAGTACACTGAAAGCAGTAAGATTTTTCTTTCAAAAAGTCCTTAACTTCTCTGATTTCAAATCAAATCAGTCAAGTTGCTACATGAGAGATTTCAACACAGCAAATATAAACCCCAGTAAATAAGCAGATGTTTTAATCATATGGCTTATTTGAAAATAGATTATAAGAATTTGTGCCCTCCAAGCAGCCTGAAGTGTTAAATACATTAGAAATTACCTTGTCACATGCAAGTTTGGGCCATGGACTGGTCTCATGAACTTTTGGCTCAAAAATTATACACAGCACTGCCCATGCAGCCAGACTGGTTGTTTGCTATTTTAACTTTGATAGTCTTGAGCTGAACAAATAAAGGGACCTGTTTACTCACCCGGCCTCTCTCCTAGCCAAACAAGAATTCCTAGTGAGCAAAAAATCTTTCTGTTTTCCCACCTGAGACCCTTAGACCAAGAAAACTCTCATGAAGAGAGAGGATGTTTTACCTGAATCACACTTTATGCTGGTTTCCATAAAGTGCTCTAACTTGAAAACAGAGCATGGCTTCCCTATCATGGAAAATTTAAACCCTTCTTAGATTTCAAATTTACATTTGCATGCACTCGATGGGAGACAGATGAAGAGTAAAAGACCATGGGCAGAGCATCAAATCAAGAATAATAGATAGATAGATAGATAGATAGATAGATAGATAGATAGATAGATAGATAGATAGATAGATAGATAGATAGA
>VZUI01024211.1:0-42012 GCA_013401135.1 Cettia cetti | reverse complement strand
TTGTTTTTTTTTTTTTTTTTTTTTTTTTTAAGATTTTTAGTTATATTTTGTCTCAGGTGGCTATAATGTCCTTCCTGTGCTTTCCCTGCCGTCCCTGTACATATACTGAGTGCACACAGTTTGCTGTACACTCAGTTACCTTAAAATGGATTTCAAGATGCTCAAAAGCATTAGCTAATGTTTGTACAGCTTAGAAAGCATAGCATGTGTGGTACAGGTTAAAGTTTTGTGCCAGGTGAAAAGCCAATGACTGCAACTATTTGTATGATGGACATTCTGTTTTCAAAAGACGTCAAAATTTGTCAAAGTTTCTAAGGTGAAATATACTCCTAAATGTCAAAGTTTTCATAAAGGAAAAAAAAAAAAAACAACAAACCCATCTCAATGTTTTAAAATTCATACTGAACATTTTATTTCAATGAAATAAAAATGTTTCTCTTAACATCTGAATTTTAAAACATTTTGTTATGCTACAACATAGGGCAGAACGAAGCTATTTTGAAATGAATTATCAAAATTTTTACGTTGTATTCTCTTTGTTGAGCATATCTAGTTTTCTGAAATAGCATATTCCAGGGGAGTTGAATTTCATCTAAAGCTTCCCCAATACATTCTTCTCTCTGAAGTTACTGTTTAAAAAATCCTTCAATATAAACTTTGCTTCAATCCATTCCAAAACTACCTTAGCTTGAAAATTGCTAGATTTATTCTGAACAGAAAGAGGAAAGGTTTCCAAATTGATTTTAAGTAAAAAATGGTTCTCAGATTTTAGTTTCCAGTTTTGGCTTCTGTGTGTTCCTCCTTTATCTTCTTTTAGCTCAAAATGAGCTTGTTGTCTTCCTAGACAACATTTCTATTAACATTTCTATTTAATGTATTCTTACTATTCCTTAAATTAGGGGAATGTGAGATACTGAGGGTAGTAATGACCTTTGTTTTGGACAACTTTGGCTTGCTTCTGTGAAGGAAGTTGCTTACTTATCTTTCAGCTTAAAAAGTGTCAGAGAGGGAAACCTGAAAACTCGTTATTAATGACATAATCCAGATGAGAATATGCATTTGGGAATCAGCATTTCCTGTCCACAACTACCTGTTAGCATATCTGGAGTGACTTAAATGCTAATTGTGTGCAGGAGGTGAGTGTGGTAGATGTTCCAAGAGCTGGTGTCCTGTGACATCAGGAACCTATTCCTCCTTGAGGATTCCCAAACCTATCCAAAACTCATATCCTGTGTCCAGCTGAATGACATCGTAAATTAAGCAGCTGTAAGCACTTTCAGGTTGTTCTCATCTGTTTGCCTCTAATTCTGGATTCAGCTTACCCAGAGCAGTGAAAAAACGCAGTCACCATCACAAAGTGGCTGCATGAAAGATCAAAAAGAAGTAAATGGGTGGGGGTGACTGTGGAGAGCAGGACAGAAATGGAAGGAGACAATTTTTATTTCAGTGCATACTGCAGGCAGGCAAGGGTAGTGGCAGGAGTGTGCATCTGGGTTGGAAGTCATCAGTAGCCCACAGAGCAGGAACTCAGTGGGATCTTTTGTTGATTCTGAATTCCTGCTGGTGTCCAAGGCAGCTGTTCCCCCTTTCCCTCTGTCCCTTCCAGTATGATGCACAGCATGAAAGAAGACAGCACAGTAGAGAGTTTCATTCTTCTGCTTTTCAAGCGCTGAATATAACTAAAGCATGTCATTTATGAAATTCCCTTCTTTACTAGACTTCTCAATTTCTTCTAAAGGACATCTTTTCGCAATTCCCTACTGACTCTATCTCATACTTGCAGCTGTAGACTTTGATCTAACTGTAGTTGTAGACTTCAATAATGACTAGAAAGTTCCAAGGGATGCAAATTTATATAATTTCTTGCATAAAAAATGGAAACAACTGGATTTTTAAGCAGAAATCACATTTACTATCTAAGAAGGGAGCTGTAAGGAAAGCTGCAAAAAACTGCTCACACAGAGACAGAAGGATGCAGCTGGTTTCTGTGATTCTCACCCAAAAAATGAAGTAATGAGATAAAAATGAGCCAGTCATGGAATTATCATGGACCTTGCAGCCATACTCTGTTGTATTGGCATAAAAGGTATATTCTTCTCCTTCCATCCATTCTTGTTTGCTGATTGCGATTGGTAGCTCTTTGACCAAGGACCATTTCTCATCTTCAATACCAGTATTCTGTAATCTTGTCATTTTAGGCTCTTAGCCTGTACAAGGAATAATGATAATACATAGATTAAATTAATTTTAATATCCTAGAGTTTTTAAATTAATTTAAAAATGATATTTAAAGTAAAAATTTAAACTTTTATCTTGTTGCTTAAGAGGGTGGACACTAAATCTGATAAATCTGTGTGAGCACTCTAAAAAAACTTTCAAAATTAAGAGTTAAAGTAGTTGTAGTGTACCACAGCACAAATGGAATTTAAGATTTGTTCTCAAGTTCGCTGTTATTTTTTTAGGTATGATATTGTCTGCAATGCACCAAATGAAGTTTCTAGAGTAGGATATATGTTGAAAAATTCTTTTTACAGTCGAGCGTATATGAAGAAAATGAAGTCTCAGCACAAATCTGGAAATCTGAGCGTCCTTTCCACTATGCATCAAAAGTGTTTCTATCAGGTGTTCAGCAGCCTTTCTGTGGCTCTCCTGTGATGTTATTTACACATCCAAAACCAACAACAGAGATTCATATGCAACTTTGCAAAGAGCATGGAAATTTATTTCAGGTGACACAGTCCAAGACTTGAGAAGAATATCCATAAAATGGATGAATAATGTCCATTTCTTTAGTACATATTCCTACTCCTCAGATAGAAAATGCTGATATTGAGTGGAACTATTCTCTGGACTATTCAGAAATTAAATTTTAGTCAGCTAATATTATTGAATTGATCAATGTAAGTCAAAATATAGATGTAGTGTGGATCTTATAAACTGCAATAATGGATTTTTTTTTTTTTTGTATACATAGGAAAAAAAGATAGAATTGGGTTTCTTGCGGGTCTCAAAATGCATTTGTAGTTTCAATTTTAAGAACAATGAAACATGCTAAACAATTTCACAGCAATTCTGCCTGGCCAGATTGCACAATGCTCAAGTGTTTTAGTGTTCTGATTTCCCATCAGTCACATTTATTCAATCATGGAATAAACACCAGGCCCCTGGACATTATTGAGATTATTCATGAGAGACTGCTGTGCTTAAGAAAAATTGTTGAATGATGAAAGCAATTGCTGAAGAAGTCTTTTCTTGGTCCTAACTTCATTCATTTTTAAATGTGTACTTTTGTTTCTCTGGAGAAAAAAAAAGGCAAGAAGCATAAGTAGGAGTTCCAGCATAATACAGGCTGTTCTGGCAGGCTCTGCTGCTTCTCTGATTGTAGGGCTGTATGATGTGTTTATTAAAGTTTTGATTTCATCAGATTTAGTAAGTTTTGTCTGTTTTTCTTACAGTGATATTGACTTGTAGGTAACTTACTTGCTTCAGATACTGTAGGAAGAAGTTGAGAGACATTTCGAATCTCCTCCTCAAAGATTTTGCTGCTGACTGAAACTCTAGACAGAAAATGAAGATTTTTTTTGTTGTTTTCTGAAACTGTATTTTAGGAAAGCAACTTAAAAGCAAAGTGTGACAGTATAGGATATCCCAGAAACCTGAAAACCATCCGTCTATTGTCTACCCTATGTTAGGAGAAGAACTGGATAATCCCTCTCTGAGAAAATTGCCCTCTCTATGGTGGCTTTTAAATGCTTTTGATGCTGTTTCCTGATGTTTATACAGAACAACTTCTCCAAATTTTGCTTGGATAAACAAGAACACAAAATCGGAACCATAGCCATAGCCTAACATTTTCTTATGTTGTTTTGTGATGAAATCCTGCATTCTCAGTTTTCCTGGATCTTTTATGAGGTATTTTTCATTATATAATCCAGTTATTCTTTGGAATAGGACTGTACAAAAATAATATAACAATTTCAGTTCTTTCCCTTTTCTTGATGATTCTCTAAGTTCCCAATCTTCTTGGGCTGTCTATTCACTATGTTTTTTAAGGGACCTCTTAGGTAGGTACAATTTTTCCAAAGCTGCTGAAACGTCTTGCAAATTGCAAGCAAGGAAAGCCACTCATCATGTCCACTTACCAAGTGTATGCTTTCTCCTTTGCCAGGAAATTGAGACAGAGATTGTTCATAGCACAATGTTCATATTGACTTTTGACATTTTTTCTGTTGTGTGCTACTGCTGTTGTGCCAAGTAGCAGATCTGCAATGGTGTTCCATTGGATAAATATGTAAATGGGAGCCAAGTGAACTTTTCAGAAGTGCCTTGATATTTAATTCAACTGAATTTACAGGCAGTACAACACTATGCTTTAGGGAAGAATGGTGCTTTATATGCTGGGCTTCTCTCTGTTAAAATTCTTCATGGCTTTGCTCAGCTTTGCGTTCACAATCTGCTCTTCCCAACCTTCTCTTCAACTCACATCTTCATTTGAGTCTTCATTTGATCTTTCTTCTCTCTCCCAGCTATCTTGTAATTTAAAAAATGCAATAGAGAACTTTTTGCCATCTGATATATGAATTACTCCTTCTACTTAAATCACCTCTTAAAATATTCCTTTTCTAGTTAGTCCATAACTGATTGGGTCTACAAAACACTTTTAAACTCAGGTGTGGAGGATAATGTATACAATGAAAATTGTATTGTCTCTATAATTATATTTATTTCTTCTGTAGTTTGCTGTACAGTTGAACAATAGTACTGGGTTTTAGAGATAGGTCTAGTAGATTAGGTAGATTAACAGCAAAGTATCAGGCTGGTTGCATATCTGAAATTTAAGCATACTGCTAGTAGGATACTAATTCAGCACATGATTAGAAGACAGCTCTGGAGCTGAGACAGAAAAATATATGAAAAAGTGGAGTTTTCTCTTTACTTTGTGAGCACTTAGTCGCTTGGGATTATTTTACTGGATTTAACAAGAATTAACTTTTCTCTCAAATCAATAATAATTTAATTGACATGTTCTCTCATTCAACCCTATAGCCCAGTCTAACTACCATTTTTGATTTTAAATGACATTATCCCATTTAACTCCAGAGTGGTCATTTTTCAATAGTTCTAAGTAGAAGCTCACCAGAAATAAGAAGAAAAAGTAGTGCTTTCAGGCAGTGAGAAATGGAACCTATAGGTGCAAAGCAATGCTCATTTAGAAAACAAACAGTACAGGAGAAATGCACCCCAATACAGGGAAATGACCCACTATTTCTCTATTAAGTATGAGATTTTTCTACATTATATATGACTGATTTTTCCTCAAGTACATTTGAGAGAGGAGTGGTTCTTACGACTGTAAGATGTTGATTTTCTCAATGTCTGTTTTTAAATGTTGAAACAACAGAACATAGTTAGCATTATTGATCAGATCATTTTATGGAACTAGCCCTGAATGAATAGAGGCTGGATGCTTTCTTGGGCTACAGCAGACCTAAGGGCTGGATTTTTTTGCAACTGAAATCCCTTTCATAATGTAAAATTGAGAGTAGAGAATTTTAATTATATAAAGAGCAAATGAACTACTATAGAGGGCACAATGCTAACAGCTATTCAACACAGACTATCCATGGAGGTGATAGTAGAAAACAGACCTATATTTGAGATTCCTCTTTTCTGATTTAGTGAAGGAGGTCAAGTCTCTGTCTGGTGTCTTCCTCCTTTCTTTTTCTTTGATGAAGTTTCATCAAGAAGCTAGATTCTTATAGATTTTGCAATGTTCTTGAAAAAAATATCCCTGAATTGCTTGGAATTTGCAAAAAAAAAAGGTTAAGGGGGGTTGACATAACTGAAAATTTGCTTATGCATTCCCTGTCCTCCTTTCTGTGCAGTCATCCTTTCTTGGTTACTTTCTCCAATCATGGGCTGGCTGTAACACTTGGCATTGTCCCCTCAGAGAGAACTGGATAACTTAATCTTCTTGGCATAGATTTCTCACAATTCAAAACATTTAAAAATGAATAACTTCACCTGTCTCTGCTCTGTTACAGAAAGGATGAAGAATCTCAGCGTTAACTCCAGTCGTATTAAGGGGCAGGGTCCTACCTCCCCACTGTGCGCATCTCTCATGGCACAGGGAATAGGGTAAATATAGTAACAATCTTTTCCACTGGGCTTTGGAATAGTTCCTAAATAGTTTGTACAGTCAGTGGGAGATTTGGATATGTCAGGGTGGCCAAGTATCAGAGAGATCCCAAAGCAAAGGCATTCTGCTTAGAAAGAGGTATACACAGCAGCATATGGCCCACTAATTAAAATCAGTATTTTCCAAAGCTTAGAAAATGGGGCCTTGGTGCCAAAGTGGCAAATGCTTTTCTAATCTCATCTCAAAATTTTACAGGTCATATATAAATGGTTTGTTAATCATCAGTTTTGCTAAGAGATATTTTGTAAATTTCGCCTTTTTTTTTTTTTTTTTTTTTTTTTTTTTTACATAGCTTCTAAAGTAGTGCCTACATATGCTAAAAACTGTTGTGGGAAATACTATAGTTATGAAAAAAAAAAACAAATCACTTCTACCAAAAGAGATATTATTTTTGGAAATGCAAAACCCTTAAAATTAGGAAACCCCTACTCATTATATATATGGAAATGTAAAATCAGTTTCTTCCTGATTTTAACCCCCAAAATACTGAATAATTTTTACTCATTTTGCAGTGGCAAAGACACACAACTGCAGTGAGCACATCAGCTGCAGACTTACGGATAAATAAAATTTTCTCAGATTTTGTGCTTTTTAAGAATTACAGTGCACAGGTTTGAAAAACAAATATATGACAAAGGTTGTCATATTTGTTTGGGTGAATTGTAGACTTCTTGCCAGTCAAAGCTGTCATTATAAACTCAGAACTTGTACTGCAGACTCAGCACCGACTGTGACTGTCCCAGGTGGTGCTGTCTTTCAGGGAAGTATTTTCACCTGCAGAACCTGCTGTGTCTACCTTTTCAAAGTAAATTGACGGATGTCCTTAATGTGCTTCTCAAATACTAGCTGCAATTCATCTCAAGGGTTTTTGGCAGCTGTGAGTATCCCCAGCCAACCAATTCTCCTTTCCTGTGTGCTGCTAGTCCTGTAATTGTATGCAACACCATCAAAATTTTAGGTCAGTGTGCAATAGTGCAATTCTTCTTACAAGTAGGATGAAATTCAGGAAGAAGATATGGTAAGTGCAATGTTATTTAGATTTCTCCTTAGCCCTGCTTTTGGCTTTTTTCTCTGGTCTTCTAATACTGGCATCTTACCTAGTGCAGAGGCAGGTTGCCATCTGAGCAGATGGGTATGAGTGTAGGTGGCTAGAAGGACATGTTTGCTCATCAAATGTGTTTGTCAAAAGCAATATTACTAGCCAGATATATTAGATCAACTGTTCAGCCTGGGATTTTAAATCTATGTTTAAAACTGCTACTCTGATAAAAAAAATACATTAAATCATGAAATAATTAAATGTTTACAACCCTTTGAAATGTGGCTTTTTTAGTTTTGGGAGAGTCAGCAGTTTTATTTCTTAAATGCCTGGGTTGCAATGGAGACATTATAACCAAGTTCCAGCTACAAAGTTTTAAAAAAATCCTCTGAAGCCACAAACTGTACCTGTTGGGAGACATCTAGATGGTACTGAAAGAATCTATGGTAACATTTCATGGGAATAGAGACCGTTAGGAGTATAAAGTGCGTCACTAAATCCTATTACATTTTTTACTTTTGTACCTTAGACACAATTACTTAGCACTAGTAGTAGAATAATTTGTGGAACTATATGTAGTGAAATCAAAAATCTGCCTTAATTAGTGAGGTATCACAAGATGGGCATTAATCAGTGTTTTAAAACTGATTTTCCCCTTTCTGTTACAGAAAAATGTGTCAGAGAAGTAGAAGGGCTGTGTAGTTTTTTTAGACTTGCATATATTTAATAATTAGCAGTAATGTTAGGATTTTCTCATGTGAGATACTTCATCTGAATTTTTAGTATGCTGTGCTGCATTAGAAGATGTTAAACAGGGCAGTTGGCTAAGCGAATTAAATCTATGTTGAAAGGTGTGGCTGCCTCATGGTTCCTGTCTCAGCTGTCTTGTGAAGCTTTCCTAGTGCTTCAAGATAAACCAGTGGATCACAGAGCTGGAAACCTACTAGAAGCACACAGCTAAAAAAGTGAGGTAGCAGCATTCATGCATATCATGTAGCATCTATCATCCCTCTTTCTTCTTCAGCTTGTGTAATTTTTCATGCTATCTTTTCAAGGAAAAGCTGAAATGCTGGGAAGATGTGTAGACAGAGGATAACAGATTGCTGTCCTGAGGTGAACACTTTGGTTTTAGGTTTAGATGCTATGATCAGGCTGTGAATGAAATACAGTGATCCTTACAGTTGTCTACATCTCTTATGTTCAATGTAGCAATAATCAGAATGTGGCCCCTCAAAGCTTGCAATAAGGGCCTTTTAACCTGAGGAAAGTTATTATGGAAATATGCCCCACACAACTGACTCTCTGATCTAATTTACATATAAATTTTTAACTGAGTCTCAGAAAATGTAATTTTAATTTATTTTTACAGATTAAAAAGGTAATCTGAATGGTAAACTGAGGTCTAACCAACACAATAAACTGTGATATACAGTGCCATGAATCAGTTCCTGAAGATCAAATTAGTCCCATTCTTTGAATGAAACTTCAAGCCCATGTCCTCAGAAGTGTGCAGCCTCTCGATTTCCACTGTTTGGACAAGCCCTATATTCCCTTTTCAGTGTGACACTTACTCTTTTTGAAGTCTCTTTGAGTGTACATGGCTAGGCACATGCTGAAACACCTTTGATGGATTGTGGTAATGATTTTTCTTATGAGTCAATTACCTGAAGCATAAAGCTTGGATAAGAATTGAAATATGTGGAGCACCTGGGTACCTCATGCAGCTCCAGGACATCATAATTGCCTAGCTCAGTACTTCAGAGGAAAGAGGAACCCACTGGACCCTTCCTCTGAAACTGAAGGTGAATTGACAGACATAAATGAAACTTTTCTTTTGAAGCTGAATCAAATATGGTTTGAGCAAACACAGCCATTTATTTTCTGGAGACATGTGTAAGTAGATTTATTACAGATATTGTCTACATCTATAAAGGAAAATGGAATATTTGTCATTATTCCTGACCTGCATTATTTTTCTTCTGTACTGGAGTATATAAATTTTGATTTTCTGCAATTAGAAGTGCTAGAAGATATTTCTAGAATTTCTTTTCCAAATGGAGCAAAGGGTGAATAGCAAATGGGTAGACAAACTCTGTTCTTGTAAGCCAAGGCGCTTAAAAGTTTTGTGTCTGTCGGAAAAAGTAAAGGAGTTACACCAGAATGTGCTTTGAGGCCTCTTTCTCCTTTGGCATATACCTTGAAGTAAGTGTTGTTTTTCCCCTTTTAAGTTGCTTTCAACATTAAAAAAATCCCTGTGCCTCTGAATCACTAGGGATTATTTGTATCTCTGTTTCTTTAAATGCAGTGCCTTAAAAATCCTGTGTGCTCTGCAGGCATTTATATTGCAGTTGGTAAGATGATAAATCTGTGCTATTGAAGATATATTTTAACAGTTGTGAATCAGTTATTGTCTCCTGCATGATCATATCATGCAGATCATGCTACGAAAAGGTGAGAGAACTATTGCTGAAACCACCCTCTTTTATAAATATTTAATTGCCAAAGTTCCGAAGTTTGTCTCAGCTGCACAACCTCGCTCACACTGCTGAAGTAGAAGTCTTCTGAGAAATTCTGTTGAAAGGTAAGAAGGATGAAATTATAGCCAGCAGTAGGAGAGTAGAGACCAGATTACCAAGTAGCTCACAGATTCAGGAGCATAAAAAGCAATATAGAAAGACAAAACCAAAAAAAGAATAAGTGGTCAAGGGGAAAAGGAGGCTAGCCAGGATCATTTGGTAATTGGTTCAAGTCATTGGTGTTGATGGAGCAGCTGGATAATGGCAGCTTGGCACTGTAGAGGAGCCAAACATGGGGCTTTGCAGACTGACCTCATCTTGCTGGAACAGTGCCTGTTTGGTCAGCAGGATCTCTCAGGGACCCTGAGGGCCCCAGTGGGCTGGGAGCCAACTAATGTCTGGCCTTATAGCTCACCCAGTCCCAGCTGCCTTTTGTGTGACTAAACCAACAAGCCATTGCTTGCTACTTCAACACTTGACACAGGCTGGCAACCACAAAACCATGGCTGAAATGCAAAGAGTAAATGTATTTTATTACCTCACTAACCTTGCTAGGATCTTTAAGCAACACCTGAGTGGAGAAACACAAGTGGGAATGCTGGCACCCTCAGACTTACTCCATGCTGGTAATTGGCGAGGCTGCTGTTTGCACCCATTTGTCAAGGGCCCATGCAGCCCATGCTGTGATCTCCCTCGTGCTCTTTTATGGTCTCTGAACTTTGATATTCTCTCTCTCAAGAGTGGGAGCTCAAGCAAGTCTATGAGAGTCTATGAGAGTGCCTCCAAGTCTTTGTAAACACCTGTGTTATCTCTACACAGAGATTCTACTCCTCAAAACAGTCAGAGGATGAACAGCAAAAGGCACAATAGATGTGGTTTTCCACACCATTATTCTCCAGGCCTTGGCATCAGCTGCAAGGTAACTTGAATGAATCTACCATCCTCTTAGCCATTCTTCTGATTTTAATCCTTTCCTTCCAACAGCAACTGAAGGTGCCCAAACATGCCAGCCCAGAAGAAGGACTGGGACAAAGAGCCTTCTTATTCAACACAGGGAAAGAAGAAATTAAAGAAGGTGCTGAGCTGGTATCAGTGTACCTTAGGAGCTCTGTCAGGGTGTTCCTGATGGTTGTGCTGGTCTCTTCCTTTTATGCACTTCCATCTCTTCCTGGTGTCTGTTGTGTGAGAAAGGGCCAAGGTGGCTCAAGTGCCACTTACTAAGAGGGTATTCACAGGTCCATGTCCTGATTAGAGCAGGTGTGCCCTGCCTGCTGCAGGCAGGGGCTCCAGCTCTGCTGAGAGACAAGTGACTGAGGCACATGTCCTTTGTTCCAGTGTATCACTGCCTGTGATGCCTTTCAGGGCATGTAGAGGCTGTGGGTACTGGAGTCCTCAACTTCCTTTGGAGAGTCTGAACTTCTGGGGACCACTGGTATCACTTCTTATGCATTTCAGGGGCATACCCATGCTCTCTCCATCATTTTCACCCTTTGAAGAATGAATAATTTCTTTTTCTACTGTGAAGTGAAAACTTCTGGTTTTTAAGCACAGATTTTTCAACACAAATTTGGTCACTTTCAGTGGAAAAACCCTTTATCTGCATTTTCTCTCAAAAAAGGTGACACCTGAAGTAAAAAATTATCACAGTGTGTTATGTGGACTCTGAGATGAAAAATTTGTGTAAGAAACCTGCAAAACCCATAAGTACTGTTTTGGTTCCACTGAACTGCTAGAAAACATTCAGCCTTAGTAGTGATGTAATCTGCAATTTAAAAAGATAACTAAAGTGATAAAGTAGAGGGAGACTCATAACCTTGTATTAGTATTGTTTATGAAAAAATTATCAGTTGTATTGACTTTGTACTGACTACTGACTTTATCTGTAACCAGTGCATCCTTTTATTTTATGTATTTTCATTATGATTGCAGAGTGGAAACTAAGCTCCAGAATTCAGGAGGAAATGACTGCTCAAATGCTTTGGTGAATCATTCTAAGCCTCATTCAAACAGGGATGCAGCTAAATGAATGTAGATATTCAAAGCCTGTTTAGAAATTCCTGCCATACTGGTAAGTGAAAATGACTGTCTCATTCTCTTTTGTGAATGAAATTATTCAAAATAGCTAAGGGGAAATGTCATTATGTGAATCAATTCAACACTTATTGATTAATCCTGCCTCTGGTGTTAGAAGTTTTCCCCCTTCATGCTAGAATATACAAAAATTTCAATAAATTGAAAGACATTCATATGCTAGTAGTGTTTGAATCAGTCTCTAAGTATTTGGAAAAAAGGGCCACATTTTTGCTTAAGACAGGATTTTGGTAGTCACCTTGTAAAAGTGATTGCTGTGTCTCAATGCAGGAAAATGGAATTTCTTAGAATAAAAAAGACCAGCCTGTAGCCAGCTCTGCAATCAGCTGTCTCATGATAGCTCAGGCTTTTAGCAGCCATGTTTTCACATCATCACTTGATTTCTCCCTAAGTCTTGGCCAATCAGGTGATGGAAATATATACTAGTTTCAGTGCAGAGTATCAACAGGCATGAGGACACCTCACCTTTCTCCCAGCTTTGTGCTTTTTTCAGTCTATAAACCATGAAGCAAAAGATGTTCCCACAAAATATCATCTTTGCGTTTGGACATAAGGGAAAGACAACTTTAAGGCTGTCCCTGAGATAGAAAGGAAGAACTTTAAATCAATTGTGGACATATTTAGCCTACAAAGCAAGCCTTTCTGTTTGTTACCCACCATATACTATGGGGACAATATGCTCTTTCCCTATTCATGGGCCCTTCAAGAAAGCAGGAGGTTACAGCATTTAGAAAAAAAATTAGTTTTTGTCTGATACTGGCATTTCACCACCTCCTGCATATGGCATTGAGAGTATCAACACTTATCAATTACCTTCACCATTGCAAATACGTGCATCCCATTGCAGTGTAGATGAAATTTGCCTTTCCTTCTCTTTGCAGTAGCACTGTCAGGGCATATTTAACCTTGCCTTTTCATTGGAAAATGTTAATGTATGGCAAGACTTGGACTTGGCACAAAAATAATTCCAAAGCTTTGGTGAATATTTGGGTTAATTTCACAGCTGTATCCTGTCCATGTAGGCAGCATAAAAACCAAGCATCTTCAGGCCTTGAAAGTCTTAGTTCTGTTCAATAAGCCATTCTGAGCAGATAATGCATTTAGCAGAGGACTTAGCTTCAGATCAATACCAAGCATCTAAATCTGATTTTTGAATTTTACCAGTAGTTCCAGAACCTTTTCCTCCCTCTGATTCTCTATTTCCAACACCCACAGGTAACCTCAAAGCGCCAAAATTGTATTGTTTCAGCACTTTTGTTATGCATATTGAGGTGATTCTTTGGAATTAAGAAATAAAAACCTAAAAGTAGACTTTTGGTGAATAGGAACTAATTTTAGTTCAGTTTTTTATGCTGGATGTTACTTTATTGCTGAAATTGTTGGGTTGGCTTATTAGTGAAAGTTTCTGCAGTACTGGCTTAAATTTAATATGAATCTGAAACATATAATTTTATCTTACAGTAGTTCAGAATTTATGTTCTGTTTGTTACACAACATATTACTATAAATTTTTGCATAACATTAGGTTAATAAAAATCTGCTTGTTGAAAGATTAGAGTGTTTGTTAGATCACAAGCAGTTTTTTCCCTTCTACTTTATCACCTGCCTCTCCCTAGTAATGATAAAGTACAGAGTAGTAGTAAGAGTAGCAGATAAAAAAACCCTTAAACCACCCCACCCCCAAACAACCCCTAAAAATCTCCAAATAAGCCTCTTAGCATTTTGAAGCAGGTAAGTTGTTTTCCTTAGGGCAATGTGTTGTTCTGTGGTCCCCACCACAAGTATGATGAACAGCAGCAGAAGTGCCTCTGGATTTATTAGTTTGTCTGCCAGCTCCTGTAAAACTACCACATAAATGCTGGAGAAATCTATTATGCTCTCTGTGATCTTTGCACAGTAAAGCTGAAGAAATGGGAGTTAATCCTATTGACCCCAAGGTTCTCCTCCTTGCATTTGGAAACACTCCAGGTTCTCTAATACTTAATTTGGTTCAAGAGCAGATTACAAGGTTTTTTACTATTACTGCCACACTGAATAAAAATGAAGGTGATTCCATTAGTGCATTTGATAATGGTTGGAAAAACTTTCTGGAACTTGTTCTTAAGCCTTGATTTTTTTAGATTAGAGGGGATCTTGATTCAGCAAAGGCATTTGAATGCTTGTTTCTTTCCTAAATCTGAGGAGGTGATGCTGTCTTGTTTACCATACCAACTCAACTCAGATGTGTTCCAGTTTTTCAGTGTGTATCTAGAGTCAGTTAATACTTGGAAGTTTGCAAGATTTGTTACGTGTCAGGTCTTCCAAGTTTTCTCTCTTTTAAGGCTAAAATATTAAAATGAAAAAATTATTTTCCACATTCATTTACTTGTCTGGGTTTTCTTTTTAACCTGTTAAAAAAAAAGCATGCAGAATGTAGTACTTATCTAGTCATTATTCTAGAGGGGGCTGGTAGATACCTGTAATTTTAGCATCTTGTTTCAAATTTTGTAGTCTGTCAAACTTCTGCAATATGGTGCTGAAACTTTCTATGAAAAAATGTCTGTTTCTATGAAAAATATCTGGATTTCCCTTTTGCATGCTTCAGCCAAGACAGCAAAACTATTTCCAAGAGCAACATGGAGAGAGAACACCAGGGAGCTTTACTTAGATGCTGTAGACTCTCTGTGGTATTAGAGTAGGAAATAGATATTTGATTTGAAGCTGGCTTTTGGGTTAGCCATGTGAAAATTCTCCCAAATGTGGCCAAGACACAAGCTTTCAGATCTTTGAGGACTAGTATGAAGCAGAATAATAAAGTGAACTTGAGAAACACTAGTCACTGTCTGCCAGACTGTTCTCCCTTTCTGAGCTCTGAAATTAGGCATTCTACTCTTCATGCTCTCTATTTGTGTCTCACACAATTGAGGTATGTTTTTTTGGAGTGAATGGTGTTGGATGATATTCTTGATATAAGGTATGGATAGGTTCTCCCCCTTTTCCCTTTCTCCATTTCTTCCTTTCCTGTCTAGACTTATGAATTATTGTTGGTTCTGAGGCTTACAGATAAAACACAGGCTCCATCCCTTCATCCTTCCTCTACCCCCTTTCAGTGAGAACCTGCAGAGTGTCCACCTGGATGAAATATTCTATTGATATCTGGTAGATAGATGGGAAAAAAATTTTCATGTAGTGTTCACTTCAAACACAAAAGACATCAAAAGACATCTGAAAGACAGGCTGAAGATTCAAGATCTGTCTTCAGCAAATGTCTTCATGTCTTCTAGCACGGAAAAGTCACATTCTTCATTATGGAAGAAGTCACAAAAACATCATTTCAAGAGGTCTCCAGAGAAGTTAATTTTCTGTTGTCTAAAACCTGTGAAGCAATAAGTGTATTTTCCAAACAAAAATAAAAAGTTCCCAATTTGCAAGAAAGAAAAGAAAAAAAAAAAAAAAAAAGAAAAAAGAGAGAAGAATAAAAACCCCTCAAACCCCCAAAAGGTTAACTTAAAAAAAAAAATAAGCTTAACTGTACCGCCCTTATTAGATGTGCCCTAGTTGGCTGAGAAAAAGAGAAGCATAGTTTGGTCTGTCCAAATGTGATAGAAATTTGCCAGGTTGTCAGTTATCTGCCAACCTAGAATTATCTGGTTTAAAAAAGGGTTACCTAGGCTAACCGAAGACATTGAATGAAATCAGATAAGAATTGCTCAATTGAAATTTGAGGCTATATAGTTTGTTTTTTTAAAGGTCTCCTCAGTAAAGTATATTTCTATGATTTCTTTCCTGTAAATTAATCCAAACTCCACCTATAAGTTTAGCTTATTTCCATCTGTATCAAAGGTTTATTTCAATTAGGCTATAGCACCAGTTTTGACATCTCCTGTTCTGGTTAGAGAACATAACCATCTTCCTATCCCTAGGCTGTGTTTAGAAATATATTAACTCTCTGAGACCTAAATTTAACCTAAATCAAACCAATGTGTGTCTTAATGTCAATTCTGAATAACTGTTAAAAAATTAACTTTCTTCTGTGTTTTTTGATTTTTTTGAAGCCACCCTAAAGCTTAAACAAAAATCATGATTCAGATGAGATCAGAAACTCCATTAAAGACTGCTGTCTTGTCCTTGTCTGAAGTTCATTTGTAAACCAAATTAAAAAGCAACCCCCCCCCCCCAACCAAAACAAACCCCCCAAATTTTCTGTCTCTTTAAGTATAAATAAAGCTTTAGCTGGAGCTCTGTAGTTTAGCAGAGTTTAGAGGTATTGAAAGTCCACTTAAAAGATAGAGGAATGAAATGTACTTTTAGCCCTGTGCTTAATATGACATCTGTTTACAGCTGAACCTAAAGGTCTCTTCTCATTGACATTGAAGATTTTCTACCCTCTTTACCTGATACCCATGAGAATTGTTCAAGCTGTACCTGCTTAAGCTTTATCCTGAGTATTATTTTTTGTGGAAAATGCAATTTAAGAAGATTATTGGTAATTCTGAATCCTAATGCTAAGCTTTACTATAAAGCAAGATCTGTTTTATGTGAGGATCCAGACTAATCATCAGTCTTACAGCTAAAAAAATGGTTCAATTCACAGTGCTCTCACCTCTACCTGAAGGGCAGCTCTTGACAAAGTTTTGAGGGTTAACCCCAGTAAGCACAGCTTCACACAGCTATTTAACTCCCTCCTTCTTTCTCCCACATATGGGATGCAGGAGAGAATCCAAAGGGTAAAACTGAGGAAACTCATGGGTTGAGACAAAGGCAGTTTAATAGGAACAGCAAAAGCTACTCATGCAACCAAAGCAAGGAATTAATTCATCGCTCCCCATGGGCAAGCAGAGGTTCAGCCATCCTGAGGAAAGCAGGGTTCTGTCAGACAAAGCAGTGACTGGAGAAGACAAATGCCTTAACTTCAAACTTTTTGCTTCCTTCTTCCTGCAGTTTTTATTGTTCAGCTTGGTGGGATATACCTCTGAGCAGCTGGGGTCAGCTATCCCAGCTGTGCTCTCTCCCAACTGCTTACGCACTCTCAGCCTCCTCACTAGTGGGCTGAGGCAGAAAAGGACTTGACATTTAAGTGCTGCTCAGCAGTAGCTAAAACATCAATGTGTTATCAACCCTGTTTTCAGCATGAAATCCCAAACAAAGCCCCATATATACTATGAAGACAATGAATTTCATCTCAGCCCAAACCAGCAAAGTTAATATTAGTCTCTGTGTGCATTTATGTAACTGAGGTCTAATAAACATCAGTCAGTCTTTTTTTGGCAGTAAAGTTTTATCACCTCTATTCAAATTGGCTCTTTCAAAACAAGCTGGACTGAGAAAACTCCAATAAACACTTTGTTTTTCCAGATTTAGTCTGAAACTAGCTTAACCTGGCCTAGCCCGAATGGTGGCCTGACTTACCAGCCATACTCACTAGTTAGATCTTCTGGTAGGGTTTAGCTTCTGATTTTCTTCAGTAACTTATTTAGTTCCACAGGACTTCTGGCATTAATCAGAAGAATAAAACCCCTACATTCAGCCTGTTTTTCTGTCACTAAGATCAATGCTCTCATTGATCCAAACTGTAAACCAAGATTTAATACAATGCAGTCTTTCCCCCTGTACAAATGGCAAAAATCTCAGGTAGACACAGACATATTTTTTTCTCTGAAATATTGCATGATGATCTTCACTCTTCACAGATCTAAGTTACTGATCAAGCAATCAGACCCATGTCTGAAAGAGCAATAGGTCTCTTATTATCTTCCCTTATATTTCAATAAAAGACCTTCCAAGATTAATCAATAAGGACAAATCTCTCAGCTTCTGCTTTGTCAACTTGTAATCTCAGCATAGTGCTGAATTTTTTTCAAAGGCCATGTAACTGCACCTGGTTTGGAAAATGATTTCTCTATCAGCCAGCATTATATCTGTAAACTTTAATGGACCCACCACTAAATTCAAATAAGTAGAGCTGAATTAGGAAGACAGTCTAAGTCTGGTTTAAAATTTAGACCAAAATTAGGGTTTATCAACTATATTTAAATTAACACTAGCAATAGCGCATCAGCTCCTGCTGTCACCATTCCTCATCTTTTTCCAGTTTTTATAGAATAATCAGTAATATACCCGTGAGCTACTTTCCTGAATGTTCTGTGTAGTAATGCACCCCCCACTCTTGAGTGGGCATTTCTATGTTAAGAAGTTTGACTAGAAAGTTCTGTCTTTTCCCCTTGTTGATTGGCTGAGTGACAGGAGAGAAGTGCCTGTTGGACCTCGCAGATGCTCATCAAAACTTGTACCCCTTCCGACTGGCAGTGTTCCAATAGGGCCATCCTCAACCATCGGATATAAAAGGGGACAGAAAAAAGGGACTGGGGCGTTCTCGAGGTGTCATAGCAGGTGTTAGATCTGTCACTATGCTCAGCTTTTGTATTTTATTTTATACCTTTTCAGGTATTGATTTAAACTGTTTTCTTTTTCAAGACACCCTCGACCATGCTGTCTCACTAATTATTATTCAGCCAACTCTCAAGGGCTGGACCCTCAGAGCTTATAGGGCTTCACAGCTCCACAGTTCTGCCTAACCACAATCATAAACTGGACAAACCTGTTTTCCTTGGCACTGAAAATTTTATGATGAGCTGTCATCATCCCTTACAGTTGAAGGTTTTTGGTGATTGGACTAGACTTTAAAAACCTGAATTCTAATGCTCCTGAATGTATCATTGGTCAGTAAGATAATTAATGCTGTGGTAATGGAAGTGAGGCTCCTGACATCTTTTCTTTGGTCTCTCAGGAACTTGAGACCTTGCAGGAGGTGTGAGAAATATAATTTATTTAAATAGTACCCCGAATTCTCATTCTGACCATATACTGACACAGCTGTGAGCCTACCAGGGGTGGTGCCCTGCTACACCCAATGTTTATGAACAGAGAAGGGCTGGTGGGAGATGAGGTGGCCAGAGGCCGCCTTGGGCACAGCCAATATGGAATGACAAAGTTTTTGATTCTTGGTGAAGAATGAAAGGGAATCAACAAAACCTCTACCTTGTCCCTCTATTCTTGGCACTGTCAAGTCTGAATCCTCAAGTCCTGTATCCAGTTCTAGGCCCCTCACAACAAGAAAGACGTTGAGGTGCTGGAATGTGTCCAGAGAAGGGCAGCAGAGCTGGTGAAGGGTCTAGAGGGTGAGTTGTATAAGCAGCTGAGGGAGCTGGGGTTCTTCAGCATGGAGAAAAGGAGGCTGAGGGGAGACCTTATCACTGTAAAACTGCCTGAAAGGAGGCTGTGGCCAGTTGGGGGTTAGTCTCTTGTCTCACACAAGTACCAACAGAAGGAGAGGAAATGGCCTCAAGATAACACAAATGACATTCAGGTTGCACATCAGGAAGAATTTCTTCACTGAAAATGTGGTCAAATCCTGGAACAGGTTTCCCAGGGAGGTGGTGGAGTCACCGTCCCTGGAAGTGGTCAAGAAAGGACTGGGTGTGGCACTTTAGTGCTATGATTTAGCTGATATGGTGGTGATCAAAGGTTGGACTCTATGAGACTGGCAGTCTTTTCCAACCTCAATGATTCTGTGGTTCTATTCCAAGCACTCAAACTGAAAGATGTGCCTTCCTGCTTGAGGCAGTCCTCATTTCACCCTGGAGCTATCTGCAGAACAAATTAGCCAACAGAGCCCCGGAACCTCCATCCTAGCTTTCTGACCTTGGACCTTGACATTTACATTAATTATAGTTAAGATATCTACACACACAGCAGGACAAATAACTGCATGTCAGCTCTTTTTTGTTGCTGTAAGATTCCTAGGAGAGATCAAAAAACTAATTCTTCAATCTAAATTTTCCCAAATCCTAACCTGGATGTAAGATTAACCTGGATGTAAAACATAAAATAGACAGCATATCATTAGAAACATTATTCACCTTTTGTAGATTCATCAGTTGAAACAACATTTCCATATGTAGTCCTAATCTGATTGCAATTCTAATCTGAGTTTTAGTTTATAACACCAGCAGAAACAGTAACAAGAGTTCAGTTTGCCTTTGATCTGTGTAGAAGATTATTTAGAAACAAGAAAACATAGCTCTGCAACTCATGCTTTTTTGTTCCTTCAGTTTTATCCTGACTTTTAACTAAAGTTAACTTCAGAGTCCACTTTATTATTGCTACTCCCAACTCTATACTCTCCTCCAGACCCTTCAAAATGCAAAAGAAGAGACAATTCTTCAGTTTATGATCTTTCAGTCTCATGCTAAAGCTCAGTCTGAGACACTGACTAGGCAAACCTGTTAGCATTACACTGTCAACAGTAGCTAGTCTCTACAGATTTCAGCCCTCTTTTGCTTGGAATCTTGGGGAGTTGTCATTAAACTGGCTGTAGAACATGCCATAACAATTGTTCTTATCCAAGTCTTAATCTCAGAACTGAGCTTTATGATGGATCAGTGAAACCACCTTGCTTAAATTGGGACCTTAACATTCAATCTATTCAGAGGCCAGGGCTCATGTTGCCTTTCATCCAATCTATAAAGACTATGCTAGCATTTATCCTTGTTTTATCCCTACAGATTTTCCAAGATCCATGAAAACTTTCAGATCGTCATACTGAAGATTTAACCCAAATTTTAATTTCAGCAGTGGTCTTAGTCATTCATCAGATTTGTTTACTCAGCCGTTGTAACCCTTTCTTTCTTAACTGTTGTATGTAGGCAACTTTTGCAGTGTGCAGAGACATGATAGGCAGGAAACATCTTTGAGAAATTCCTAGTTGGATAACGTTACATATCTAACCTGAGTAAATTACAAGTGGTAAGCTCATGATCCTGGTATTTCCCAAGCCTTTGCTAATCAGTGCAAATACTGGCCCCTCTCATGCCTTACAGCTGGCTGATCCTCACTCTTTTTGAATTTGTATCTTTAGATTCTCTTTTTTCCTTTAAGGTTTTATACTTTTTGGGCTGGTAGTTTTATTTTCCCTCCTGAATTCCTGATCTGCCAACTATTATTACCATTTGAGCACTTATATTTGTCTTTTTTTTCCTTACCTTACTGGACTTTGTTGCACAGTTTCTCACTTTACAAGATTTATCTCAGTAAAACTGAGCCAAGGTCACACTGCACTGATGTTCCCAGATAGATATTGAATTGCAGACATTGAGGTCGTGTTGCAGCAGAAGGTCAGCAAGATCTTTGAGTGTGCCATGAGGAGTCAGTGGTCATGTGGGAGCCCTGTTGAACATGTCAGTACATATAACTCCTTGATGTGACTGCTAAACAGTAATTCTAACCCTAAAATGAGACCAACAGTGTCTCATCAGACAAAAGAATCAGACAACTTGTTGACATCTGCTCTTATTGAATGCTGCCAACATTTCAGGCTTCATCAACAGTTATTCATATTATGTTTTCTTATATATTACTGACAGCTCTAAACATTATGCTAATCAGGAGTTCTTCCCACTTTTATACCAACATTATATCATTAGTTCTGTTCACATCATTTTGCATCTTAAATATGAATTAGCCATAAGTTAAAAAGATCTTCAGCCTGCATTTTCTCAAATTTTAAAGCTAATTCCAGCTATCAGAGAACAGACTGACCTTCAGGATAAGATAGCTGAATCAGCTGGGACCAGGTCTTGCTCTCTGAACCCAGATCTTAAATTTCTTTAACTTATCTGAATGCTAAGTCTAACCCACGCTGACACCTAATCTGGGAGTGAATGAGGTTACCTCACTGACACGTATTAGTACTGGCATATCAAGGCTTGGTCCTGTAGAAGTCAGCTGTAAAAACAGTAGTTCAGCCCATTTTGCAAATCCTGACTTTTACCATAAATGCAATCTTACTCAATTTGCATTTCAGAACATGTTTTGAAATTAGATATAAAGGTAAAACATATGCTGTGAGAGCTTGTAAAACAGGTGGTTCACAAAAGATTTGACCAAGCAATGGTGGAGCACATGTGAGAGTGAAAGGTTTGCAGATGACCTCCAGAGGTCCCTACCAACCTTAACAATTCTCTCATTCTGTATTATGGGTGACACAAAAATCAGTCACAGTGGGTGATGCTGGTGTGTGTGATAATGAGGTTCTCTCACCATTGTGACCTTTTCTCCTTTTCTGTTACCAGATGATGCTACCAGAAAACTATTTAATCCAGTTTAATCTAGTAGAGAGGTTTTTAAAAAAATCCTACAATTCTCTTGTCTAGATAAAAACTTCATTATGCAAATTTGGCTTTCTAAATTTGGTAACTGATAGTAGTAGGACTACTGGAGTCTTTTGTTTGTTTGGATTTTTTGTTTTATCCTTGTTGTAGTTGTTTTAACATTTAAAAGACAAGAAAAGTCTTGGTATTTATAAAAATAGAAGTATAAATAAAAAGTAAAATGAAAATAACTGTAAATAATTTCTAAACTTCTGAACAAGAGACTTGACATACAAGAGCACTTGGAGAATAATGTTTCCTAACCTCTAATTTTCAGCAATTCTATGGACTGTGATCAGTATGGATTGCTGAGAAGTATTTCTGTCCTGAGATACATTTCTGGGACATGTGGCTGTCTCATGACTGTTAAATTTAATGCATCATTTTTTTTCAGGGAAAAAGATCAAAGTCTTCTTTTTTTCCTCCAAACTAAATATTCTGAAATATTTTTGTTTTGCAGTCAATGTTTCAACTTTATATCTTTACTAATATATAGTTGTATCAATATTGACTAAACTAATAGCACACATTATCAGCAAAATGGCCAATAAAGAAGGAATTGATAGGTTGTTTCTTCAAGAAGATAAACTGATGAGAGTCAATTATAATTATGATACAGTCTTATTTACATACAAGGAAGGAGGTGAATTTCTACCTCCTGAGCCAAGAAGTAACAAATACAAGCTAGTGCTCTTGTTCAGAAATATACATTTGGCTTGTAGCAATCTCTGCTGCTTTCTTTCTGCTTCCTTTCTCTCAGACTACTGATACCCATTGAGTGTATAGAAGGTCTGAGTGAGAAAAACAACTCTTGTCTCTCTTCCTTCAGACAGCACAAGTACTCCTAACACAGCATAATCCATCTGGTAAATCAGTTGTGAAATAAGGACTGGTAGACTGTTGTTCCAAAATTCTCTGAAAACGGAACCAGCTTTAAACCTGGAATCTGCACCACTGTTGCTGTACCATGCTATAGATTAAAAATACAAAAATTTAAAAATAAATCATCAGTAGTGTTCTTAAATAATTATTGTAGAACAAGATGAGTAACTAGGACAAAGCAAGACATTGGAAAATTGGGAAAGGTGTAATATAGTCATCAGCTGAGGAAAACCCTTCTACTAAATGACAAGTTGGTAGGGCCTGCCAGTGACTTTCTGTGAGTAGGCAGATGTTTATATATTTTGTATATAATCACAGTATGTAAACCTGGTTGTTTGCTCAGATTTATTTTTAATACTGTCCTTTTTTATGGTTGAATAAACCCCTCCCGCTCCACCCCCCCCCAAAAAAAATTAATAAGCAAAACCCATGGACATTTACCTAGCTTCCTTGTTCATCATCAACCACCAAGATCTCATTTTTTTTGCTGTCCATGAACATATCAAAGTTATAATTCTTGAGCAACTTGCATTGTAACAGAAATAATGCTAAGAAGAAAGTTCAGTGAAATAAGGTGTTTATTGGGAAGCTCCTATTTGGCTGTATGAAACTTAAAACCCCAGCTTATTTAAAGTCTTGTAGGCCTTCACACATGGTGCGTGTTTATACCTATACCTATACCTATACCTGTACCTGTACCTGTACCTGTACCTGTACCTGTACCTGTACCTATACCTATACCTATACCTATACCTATACCTGTACCTGTACCTATACCTATACCTAAAAAACCCCATTGGATTGGAAAGTAATTGCCTCAAAATATGAAAAAGTTGTTCACTTACTATTTTCCCATTTTTATATTTAACTAGCAGTAACAAGTGATTAAGCAAGTGATTAGTCATCTGTACAGCATAATGTGAGCTTGTTGTAACATTATCTAGTGTATAGCTACAAGAAAAGCAGCATGTCTTGAATGAAAGAAAAATTTTGCATCTTCCCAGTTAATGATCTTCTTTTTTGTAGTTAGATAATGATATAGAACAGTTAAACATACATCCTTAGGAAAAAAATCCACCAAAAACCCAAACTGACTAAGAGAAACAACCTTTATCTATAAAGTGGCATTAACATTCAGTTCTCAGGTGCAACAATGATGTAGACATAGAAATATCACATAGAACAATAGCTTATTTTGAAAAGATCGAATTCACCCCAGCAAAAAAGAAACAGCCAAAATAAACGCACATGATTTTGTTCAGATTTCTTCGTTTTGGCATTGAGGCATCATGAATTCATATGCAGATTCAACTGAATCCTAAAAATGGGATACTTAAACTATCAAGTTTGGTATTTATTGAATAACTCAAATTCCCACCAGTGCAAAAGAAGTTATCTTTACGTTAAGTCTGGTGCACTAAACAAAATAGTAATAAATTGAAAGTGACAACTCTTAGATTAACTGAAGGCAGACCATGAGAAAACTTCCACTTCTTCATATTACAGACTAGGTTAATAAATATCCCTTGTTGACTCTTTATTTTTTACCAGTTCCTGTTCAAGATTTGTGACTACTGAAATGATATTATAGAGAGTATAGATAAGATCATATATTTTTCATCATTTTCTGTAGAGCTATGTAGGTGGTTTTCATGATTTTTTTTTTTTTGAAGCACCTTCAAGCAAGGTTATCTATATCACAGTCATGAGAAGAGGTTGTCAGAACCTGCAGGGTTTCTGGAAGACCACAGGCTCATAAGCTGAACTGGAAAGAAAATGAGGAGAGGTTCAGTGTGCATGTGTGTGTTTGTGTGTTGTTTGGTTTTTTTTGGGTTTTTTTTTGGGGGGGGGGTTGGTTGTTTATTTGTTTGTTTGTTTGTTTGGGTTTGGTTTGGTTTGTTTTTTGGATTTTTTTTTAGGTTGAATTAACACTAGAATTTTCTTGTCTGGGATTTTCTGACTTTGAGAATTGTAATTTCTGTTAATAACCTGGAAAAAGACAAGTTGTAGCTGAAAGTGCTTTTGAAGAGAGCTGTTCCTTGATTTTCCTCAGGCTTGATCCCTAGCAGATGTTATTTTTCTCACATCACAGCTGTCCATCAAAAATGTTTTTCTTTGTGGCACATGATATATCAAGCTTGATGTTGTAAGTAATACAGAGTTGTATGGAATTTACTATTAGATGGTAATATTTACTCCTTTCACTTTAATAGCAATTGTACACAGATATACTGCCTTGTTTATCTGTACATTTTTTACCGTTAGGATATATCCGGAAAGTATATAGCTGTAGCAGTTTTTGTCATGTATTTCTAGAGATAAGTTTTCAAACATTCAAACATGGCTATCATCTGAGACAAGTACACACAAATTACCATGATTTAGTGTGCACTTCTACATAATCACATTTTTCAATATCTCTGAGCTTTTAAGCTGTCTGCCTCTTTCAAGCCCTTACATTCATATATTTCTATAATGTAGATCTCACTGTCTTAGCATACCAATGTAAATCCAAAGTTACTTCATTAAAATCAGTGATGGTACACGAGAAGAAAATTATTGTGAAAGATGACTCTGCTGTATACCTACACTATTTTTTATATATGGGAAGTATAAGACATGTCAGCACTATCTTAAATTGATGTCTGTATTTTATATTCACATGTCATTACTGCTGCTGAGAATAAACTTCTCTGGCCTCTTCCATGCTGCATCATGGACCATGAATGCAAACTAATTTCAGTAGTAGTGATAGGCTGTAGAAATAGATATAAATATATAAATATATAAATATATAAAATGTATATAATGTGTACTGTGGGATGGGAATGCATGCCCAAAATTTAAGATTGGAGGAAACCTACATACTTGGACTAGGAGTTTGGCAAACCTCAGAGTGAGTTTTTGCTGTCGTTTGCTAGGCAATCTTCGCTCTCAGTAAGGCTAAGCATGTGTGCTTTATGGTGCTATAGCCTGGTCACAGTGAGATCAAGAAGTAGTCATTCCCTGCAGCAATAGAAGGAGAACTGAGGAGGGAAAATAATCAGATGCCAGTAAATTAATTTATTAATTAACTTTGGGGTAGTATAGCCTTCTGTAGAACTTGTTTTAAGACATACTGATGACCTAAAAGTGGATCTTGAAAATGGATCTGTGCTTCTTGCTGAAAATCATTCAATTGGCAAAAAAAAAAAAAAAAAAAAAAAAAAAAAAAAAAAAAAAAAAAAAAAAAAAAAAAAAAAAGGCAATCACATATTTCTAGCCTGCTGTGCAAGATGTGCAATACTAAAGTGGAAATCTGATAACAGAGATAGGCTGACTAAGATGGCAGAGTTTAAAGCTATGCAATTTCAAGCTGTGCACTTCTAACATAATGTTTTTTTTAAATCAGCAAGAACTTATCTGAATAATATATGCTCTGTGATGAATAATCTAGCAAGGGAATGGCAGAAAATACCTGGAAAAGGACATGGTAGTGTGGTAACTGACATCTTGATATAACTATCAGTTGCATTTCCACATGCATCAAGAGAGTTTTCTAAAGTTTATGAAGTTTGAGGATCTTTAAATGAAGATACATGTCACCCTCACATGTATCTCAGGCCAGGGAGATTAATTTCCCTGTCTTGGTTTAAGACAATTTCAGGGGAGGATTCTCTAAAATGAGTCATCTCTCCTTTTAGTCTTAACCACTCCTTTTTTCACCCATAAGGTGAAACAAATGTGAGTAGATATAAGTGAAAAAGTAACAGTTTACTTAAAAATGAAACAGCAACAGGCAAAAAGAATTGATGATATGCACTAGTTATAAAGTTGCTGAATCTTCCTACTCCCTGGGAACAAAGGGAAACCTCTCTGCCAAGATGGTGCACTCACTCCATAGATGACCTCCAGGAGAGGAAGGCGCAAAGGGACAAACCCAGCCCCCAAGATGGAGCCCTGCTCAGGCAACCACACGCCCAAGAGACAAAGGCCAAAGTGGCAGACAAGTCCTGCTGTGCTCAGCCCTCCCCCTGGAACAGAAAACCTGGGAAGGCTGGAGTTTACAAAGCGGTTCTGGTGCCAGATGGGGGGTGCTGGCATTGCCTGGGAGCTCCAGCCTCGCAGTGTCAGCCTCCCCAGTTCCTGCTGGTGGCTGTGGCTGGGTGTGTGCATGGGTGAGGTCAGTGCTGCTGCCACTGCCTCCATGCTGGGAGGAAGAAAACCCACCAGGCAAGCACCATGGAGTGCTGGCCTAGCCCTGGCCAGCTCCCCACCGAGGACAGGTGTTGTGAAATGTGAAATGTGGGGTTGCATTTTGTGTCAGGTAAAAGAAGGTGGCCTATGTAGATGTAATTGTGAAATGTGTGGAACAAGGCCATAAGACTGCTATAAAAATGAGTTTTAATAAACAAACAAACAAACAAACAAACAAAAAAGGAAGCATGAAAAATGGCTTTTCAATAAATATTTTGCTTGCTTATAAGTGAATAATGTGAGTTTTAGAGTTTTCACAATATAAGTTTTAAGTTTTCTTTAACATGTAGGATAGAAGAATGCTGAATTATTATTATATGCTTTGAAAGTAAAATTATTATAAGCTTTAAGCTGCTTTGTAACAAGAAGTTTTAAACTGTAGCCTAGAATATATAAAAGGAGTTGTAATCACCTCAATAAAAGAAGGATATAAGCTTATCCCAAACTAAAATTGAAGATCCTGGAAAAGGAATACTAGACAATTGTGAGAAGGAAAGCTAGACATCACCTCCACTGATTTACCATCCTAAAGAAGAAAGCTGAACATCACCTTCAAAGATTTATGGTCCCAGAAAGGAAGGTTGGATCTCACCATCATGGATGTGTAATCCTGAAAAAGGAAGGTGGACTTCACCATTACTGATGTATGCTTCTGAAAAAGGGAAGCTGGACATCATCATCACTAATTTATAACCTTAAGGTATAGAAATTAGACATCACCAATAGGAACTGATTACAATGGAGTATAGAAACTGGACTTCACAAATAGAAGCTAGAAGGAAACCATTAAAAAAACTGCTGAGAAATGCTTATGAAGATGTTCAATAAATACCTGCAAAAAATTTGTAGCCAGTGTGCAGTTGGAGGGGAAGCCCCCACTGTACCCAGTGCGCTGCTTTGCTCACACTTTACCATTTGAAATAATGAATTAATAAATTGATTGTTGCTTGATATATTGGCTGAGTCAAGCTTTTCATTCCTAACAGAAATTCTCTTTGTAACAGTTTTGGATTGTGAAATGCATACTTTCATGAAGCAACTTCCTACAGAGCCTGGAGAGAAACAGAAGAAGGTTTCTGCCTTGCAGTGTGCCCACCATCGCTGTAAAAACAAAAGAGAAATGCAAGAGACTTCTGCCTGAGTGACCCTGGCCTTAAGAAGGTGCTGGCACCCCCTGACCTCCTCAGTCTGTTTCTGGCTGCCTGTCTTCAAGAGACAGTAGTAGTTTTGGGCATATGACAATAGCACGGGTAGTAACTATGGAATACAATAACATTTTGGGTTATCCAGGACAGGCCCTTACTTTTTAGATTTGAGAATGAGAGAATTCCAATAAGTACAGGAAGCTAACTGCAGTGCTTCACATACCTTCTGTAGAAAGAGAATTTCTTTCCCAACCAGGATGGGTGGAACTGTGCAGTCTTGGCTGAAGGATTCATCAGAATTGTAAAATTTTTGTAGGTGTGGTAATCACAGGTTTATAAATAGACATACGTGGACTTTTAATAGGAATAGAAATATCTTAAAAAGAAGCTACAGAAGCAATAGAGAAGTAAAAAGAATAAAAAGCTTCATAAATAAGAGCAATGTCTCCTTTTAAAATTGTGGCCCTTATATTAAGTATATAGAAAGGATCTGGTTCTGAAAAAGTGATTTCTGGAAAGCCATGCATAAATGCATGTGACGAACTAAGGAACTCATGTACGTGATGTACTTACAGCATTTTACACATTGCCATGCACAAAACTGTGGCACTAATCTTTGCTAAAAGCACATACCATCTGCCTGTAACTACTGCTTAAATGAATGAACCTGCATACAGTCAGCAATGCATCAACCAAGCCAGTGTGACTAGGCTCTGTGGTGGATGAAATCTGAATAAATCAATAAGACATAAATTAATGAATTTCAGACATATGTAGTTTTATGATGGTTGCATTACAGTAACCATTCATCAGTCTTTTCACTTGGATTGTCACCGTCACTTGTGTGTTTTGCTTAAAAGATGTAGTAATGCCTTTAGGGCCTGTCTTCCTGTATGATCAGTCCAGAGGGACTTTGATGCTGCTTGTAGGTATCACTGAGTTACAGAGAGCTGGTAACATTAACACTGCTGAAATGACTGAATGGCAAGAGCTGTATGTAGAGTTTTGCTCAGCTCCTTGCATAATCCACGTATAGTTGTTGTCAGCCCTGCCTCTTTGATGTCTAGCTCTTTGACCTGTGGTTACTGCACAGTTGGCCACACAGAGGCAGCAAAAAATTGATAAATGGTAAAATTCTGGTCTTGCTGAGTTAGGAGTATGGTTGCATCTGATGAGAGTGTATACATCTGGAAAGATTGTGCTAGTAAATAAACTTTCTTCCCCAGTGATATTACTTTATCCTGTGTTCTTACTCAGGGATATAGTAATCTTCTTTCTGAAATGTGAAAAGCAAGAGTAGTAGAAGGCTAAGAAAACAAAAAGCACTGATTCTCAGGATCTCTAGTGTTTTCTACTGAATTATACACCAATAATATTCATTACATGAAAAAAATCCTCAAAAGGCTCTGGCCAAATGGTTCTCTTGGCTGTAACACAGCAGTACAATCTAGAAGGAGAAAAAAAGCCCTTCAGTTCTCCCAGAGTGATAGACACCATGATGCAATGTTTAACACTGTTTTTAGAGTTATATTTCTCCTCATGGCAGCACATCTATGTTATCATGCCAACCTCACCCCGTCAGGAGTCCATCAGGGCTCATATAAATTTTGGATCCTGGTCTTCCAGCTGCAGCTGCTAGAATCATATTCCAGTTATGATCCCTGTGAGCTTGCTGATGATGGAAATGGACTAAGACTGCATGATCTGAATCTGTTCCTTTTTCCAGCCAAGAGAAAAATGGGCTAGTCTTGGCCTTTTAATTTACAGAAGCATTCTGGAAAGAAAAACAGTGAAAAATCCCAATGAACGAGGAGGGAATAAATGCTCTCATGGGTTAGCCATAAGCTGGAGAGCAGCACTTCTAGAGCTTTCTAAATTGCAAGACAAAAGGGAAAGGAAGATCCTGGCACTGAAAATTGGACAAAGGTGTGAGAAAAAAAACAAGGGAAGACTAATACTTGAGAAAACATGGAGATGATGCTGATAGAACTGGTGGAGAAGGAGGGCGAATAAAAAGGAACAAAGAAGGAAAAAAAAAATATGTAAACAGAATGAAAAAATAGAAAAAGAGAAATGGAGGCAAGGAGTCAAAATGGGTTGTACAGATGAGAATACAGGAGGGAAGAAATAAAGTAAGGAAAGGAAAGCTGAACAAGACCACAAGTTCTAAGGGTCATGTGCATTCTGTTTTTACAGAATGATGTTGCATTGATATTGGCAAGACTGCCTAATGGAGAGGAAGACATCTCGAAAGTCTGTACATTCATAGGGTACAAGAGCAACAAGTAAACTCCTTGTGAACCCTGAGGCAAAAAAAGGAAGAAAAAAATGCAGAATGTTTGTCCAAACTTATGACTTTCAAAGGCTGTACACAGACGACTGCCAAAATAATAAATATGACAAAAAAATTTAAAGTTCAACTAAACCAGTATGTTTAGGGTTTTAATTCTTTGGTGTGTGTTTTTGCAAGACTGAAAACTTGGCCAAGGAAATTTCAACTTAGCTAACTGAAAATCATTCTGAAAAATATAATTTATTGACAAATTTTATTGTGTAAGAATTATGCATTTTAGTCAGCAGGGTTTAGATAATAATTTCTAACATTCTGCCTTTATCTTAAATGGCTGTCACCATTTTGACTTGAATGCTTCCTTTGACCTCCACAGTGGCCTTTGCAATGGGTGAGCTTACAGATGAGAGAAGAGACTGACAACACTCCCAAAAATCCATCCAAATCCTGAACTTCAGTGATTCTTTGAACCAGAAACTTTTTTTTTGGCATGGATAAAGTGTTACTTGTCAGTTTGGCCATGCTTATGACCTGTTTAAGGTCCACTGTCAGAACCTTTTTCAATTCTTCGGCCATCCTTGTAGCTAGGTTTTATTCCTCTGTGAAGAAATCTTCATGAAGAGAAAGCAAAGAAAGAACCTTAACAGTAACCTTTGATACCATTTACATACTATGAAATGCTTGCTCTGTTGAGGCAGAGTGTTGCAAAGTGCTTGTATGGAGCACATACTAAATAGATAATAATTTAAAATTGTTCATGGTTCCAGAAGTTGCTTGGTTTTATTTTCCTATGTGTTATTGCAAATATGGCAAAAAAACCTTAGAAAACTGCTGAAGAAATAAATAACGACATGGATGAAAGATAAAATGGACAGTTTGAAAGAGTGAGTCCACCAGTGCAAAGAATATCACCAGTAAGAATAATTTTGAAAGATGGCAGCTGCAATAAAAAGTAACCTTTTAAAACAGTGTGCTGAGGCAGTACTCCAATTCTGGCTCAGAAGGAAGTGTGTTACTTACTGAATTATGAGCAACATTCTGTTCAACATCCTTTTTAAAGATGGTATTTTCTCTTTGTGCTGCAAAGGAAGGGAATAGAAACCTTCCAGTAAACAGATGTATGTTCTTCGGCTGAACTGCCATTGGTAGACTGTGTTAAAATGTCTTAAGGCTGTGTTAAATGTTTTAATATATTTTCTTAAAGATAATGTAATAGATTCTTAAATTTTACAGTATTATGAAATTACAGTGGAATTTGAGTTGATGTTGATCACATAGAATGAATATGAGATGTAAAGGCCATCTTAGAAAAACAGAACGTAAAAGAAAGGTGTAGATGTGATGGAGAGCTTCAGAGAGGAGTGGTTAAGTAGATGCACTTGGGGCCTTTGCCATCACAAAAGGAAAAAATGGTCAGAAGCAGTTTGGTTCATCCCATTTCATCCTCTGCTGTCTGCATTCTGATCTACTGAAAATGGGACACGTCGTACTCTGAAGTAATCTGTCACTTTAAGTAACATACCTAACTTTAAATGGTGAGCCCGTCAAGCATAGAAAACATGCTCACAAATCTACATTCTAATGCATTCTGACTCTGTGGAAAAATACATGTAAACACTGCGTAAAATGAACTAGTAAATGACAATCTAGTAGCCACTTCGTGTATATAAACTAGAAAACTTTGTATGTACTGCAGAGAAACCTGTTCTATATGAAAACTTCCCCATTTTTATTTTGGATGCTGCCTACACTATACAACAGCACATTTTATAAAATAATATAGCATACAATAACACATTTAATAAAATTAGATTATTTCAAACAAAGTATGTTTTTTCTCATTTTGGTTTTAATAAGCTACTCTCTTCTAGTAATATGATATCCAGACAGTGGAAATTTATATTTTCTATGGGTTTTTAAAACTATTGTCACGGTTCTTTATTTTGGCTTTTTTGGTAATCATGTTAGCTATATTTGTGGTTATGCTGATTTTCCATACATAGCCCCAGTGACTGCAGAGCAAAGAATTCTCAGTCTGGATTGTTTCTTCCTCTTCTTGGGTAGTTTCAGATGATGGCATTGATGACACAGCAAACCACCTATACAAACAGAAGCAATGCAACCAGAAATAGATATTTAGAACTCTGTCTAAAATTAAAGATACAATTTTTCTGATAAAAGTGTAAGGCAAACAGGATGGAATTAATTTCAGTGAACATTTAAATATATATTGCAGGTGTCTACTGCCTGGATGGACACTTCAGGTTTTCTTCAGATTCAGAAAAGATTAATAGTCACCCCTGGGGTGCACTTCATGTCATCTTGCTGTTGACATCTAAAATTAATCACACTCTAGAATTGCCTATATATTTTTGTCATCTCTATAGAAAAATATAGCAAAATTAATTCAGACCTGGGTATCTATATTTCAGATGGCTAAAATTCATTGAAACTAAATAACCTGCAGCAGCTCTCCTTTTCCAAGAGGAAGACTGGGAAGAATGCTAGAGAGAACACTTACTTTTTCCACAAGATTTAGTAGTGTTTAGCAGCCTTATGTTTATTTGTTCAATATATGAAGACCTTTAGGATGTACACAGAGCACTGAATAAATTGTAACTTGCTTGAGAACAAAACCCCTTTTTTGCTTGATTGGGCCAGAAAACAAGAGAAGTTACTGGATCAGAATTAACCTGGGAAAACCGTTGCTGGAACCAGAGTGTCCCTGCTGTGCCACGGGGAAGAGGAAAGCTCAATAATTCATTGCAATAGAGCTCAAAACTGAGTGAGGTACTTGGATAGTCTTCCAGAAATGCTTAATAATGGATTTGTGTCTGTTGATGCTATTCAACATTGGCCCTGGCAATATGTTACTTTCCCCATTTTTCTGCTTTAAAACCAATGTAGTCTGTGTTAGTTCTATTTTATTCTAATGAAGACATAAATCTTTGTCCTAGCACAACATAGTAAAATGAAGTCTGAGTAACTAAACCTGCTGGGGCAGAACGTTCTACATTTCTATAAAGTGTTCATTCAATTTTGAAAAAGCAACGTATTTTTTCTCTCAGATTTGACACATGCAATTTCTATTTTATATAGAAATTTTATTTCTAGTGTTTATACATTGTCTGTTCTTTTGGCAATAGCAGACAATGTACAGTAAGCTATTCCATAAAATTGCCAACTACATATTTAAAGACACAAAAATATTTGGATTAATTAGATGGTATTTTATATATGACAAGAATTTCTCAGAATGGAGCTGTGAGGCCTTCATTGCAATGTGAATTAAAGTGGTTTCAATTTTCTATTTTATGAGATGGACAACAGCTGCTCTTTGTAGAACAGGTGAAGCAGGTTAATAACTGTGTCATTAACACTGTCAATAACTGTCACTGTCAACTGTGCTCCATTCATATCACTGTTTTCTTTCTAAGGAAGGAAGGATTGTACAGAATAAATGGTTGCAAAGGACAAAACGTGGGGATTTGTCTTTGCTCACAATAGGTCTTCAGTAGATGTGTTTAATATTTTCTAATTGACATGCCTGCAAACTTCCCTAAAGTTATCTATTTCTCAATTATTATAAACTGTAATAACAGTTTTATTGATCAGTAAATGCCTTTACGGCATAGTCTCACAAATGTTAAATTATGAAACAGTAGAGATGGGTGAATCATATTTCTGGAACATAAAATTCAAATTCTTTTGAAAATCTATAAAGAGGTAGAATCTAATTCAGTTCCTCATTGCTATGTTTTCACTTCAAAGTCCAAGAGTAGCAAACTTAGCTTTTCCCTGAAGCATGCAGGTGTAACACTGAGCATAAAGAGGAAACAGATCTGAGGCAGAAGAAAGTGCTATTTTCAAACGTTTTCAATAGAAGTGCTGCAGTTTAATATATGTACCCACATGTGACTGGCTGTTTGATATCATGATTGTGTTGAGACGCAGCAAGTTTCAAAGTCTGGTTTGTTCTCACAATACACAAGAATTCCTTTTTCACAGAGCATTGGTTAACTTGTGTTCATCTGCTAGGTCTCAGGTTTTTTGAATAATGCAGGCTCTTTGAAGTTGATATTTTATTCTTACCTTAATAGTCTTAACATATTTCTTCAAACATACTATAGTATCACAGATGTCCTTTGACCAAAATCTCTTTTTGATGTCAATGCAGTTCAATATCTAGACCCTAGCCCATTGTGGAGTCGCAAAAGAAGTGGCCTATATTCTTCTGTCTAGCAAAATTTTAATGAAAATGAAGATGTGAAAGAGACAAAATCTCCTATATAGAGTGAAGGAATGCACTTTAAAGCATAGGGATCTTGCAAAAGAACAGAGAAGGGAAAAGACTAACTGAGAAAACAATTGATACACATCAAGATCACATTGAAGATAAAGGAAATGTCAAAAAACAAATGTAGGTTCTAGCTGTTTCAGAGGAGAACTGAGAAGACAGAAGAGGAGCCTGTCTCTCTTAAGTTTTCTACTTAGGGAAAACAATCCATATTGTGCACATTCATCCATTCTGCTGCAGTTCACAGCCTGTTGGGGTGTTACTTTTGATGGGAACAGCCTCTGGAGTGAACTGTTGAGAACTGTGGAATAATTCCATAACTAATAAAGGAAGATGTTTTGCCTTCCTGGGTCCCAGGTAAGAGACATCAACAAAAGACTTGCCAGACTGCTATGGCACACTGATTATTACAGAGTTTATGACTCTGTATTTAGGGCACAAGTACTTGTATTATGAAAAGCCTAAGGAAGGAGCATGTGATCCAAAACTCCCTATGCTCCTTGTTTACAGAAGCACACATCAGAAGCACAGTAACAGTACTGATATTTTGCAGGTACAGAAACAGTAACTTGAAGCTCTAAACCAAATGCCTATATAAGTAAAGTGTTCTTCCAGTAGCTATTTGACTTTACTAACCTTGATCTTCACTACACACACATACTCTAGCTTTTCCACATTGTAAGCTTGGAAGATGACCACTAATATGGAAATACACTTAATTTCCTGCTTTATGATTTCATTATGATATGGCTGATTGAATTTTTCCCCTGTCTTTTATGAACAAAGCGAAATAAATTTGTAATTTTTAGCCTATTCTAACTCTTACAACTCTACTGGTCTGTACAGTCAATGGATTATCTGTTTTGGTTGAGTGGAACTAACAATCTATTTGTGCTATCTCAGAATTACAGAGTATGCTGAGTTGGAAGGGTCCCACAAGAGTCATCCAGTCCAGTTCCTGGCCCTGCACAGAACATCCCCAAGGGTCACACCATGTCCCTGAGAATATTGTCCAAACACTGCTTGAACTCTGGCAGGCTGCTGCTGTGACCACTTCTCTGGAGAGCCTGTTCCAGTGCCCAGCCATCCTCTGGATGAAGAACCTTTTCATAATATCCAACCTAAGCCTCCCCTGACACAACTTCAGGCCATTCCCTCAGGTCCTGCAGCTGATCACCACAAAGAGATCAGTGCCTACCCCTCCACTTCCCCTCATTAGGAAAGCTGTAACTGCAATGAGTTCTCCCCTCAGTCTCCTCTTCTCTGGGATGAACAGACCAAGTGCCCTCAGCCACTCCTCAACAGGCTTCCCCTCAAGGCCCTTCACCTTCCTTGTGGCCCTCCTTTGGACACTCTCTCATCGCTTTATGCCTTTCTTATATTGTGGCACCCAAAACTGGCCAGAATGTTCAAGGTGAGACCACATCAGTAAAGAGCAGGGCTGGACAATCACCTCCCCATTGCCCGACTGGCAAATGGTGGGAAGTGGCTCAGTGAGCACTTCTGGCCCTTTCCTCAGTGCCCTTGGGTGGACCCCTACAGACCCAAAAGATTCATATGTGTCTCTGTGGTGTAGCATGTCACTGACCGTTTTCCCTTGGATTGTGTCTCTGTCTTCCAGCTCAGTATAATTCCCTTTGTTCTAGTCAGTTTTATTTCTAAAACAAAAATTAGCTCAATTTATGAAGAAAAGAAAAAAAGAAAATTTCATGGTCCTCATTTTGGCATAGTGAAGGCCCTATAGCATTTTGGGTATATTCACAATTTCTATTCAACTGTATCACATTTGTACTGCGATTCAGGCAAAATAAACTGCCCTCCAAGCCCTAAGGACAAATCTATTTACAGATAACTAGAAGCCATTAGTGTTTAGCACTGATGGCTAGAACAATTCAAACAAATAGAGAACAACTTTTCCATGATACTGTTTATTATTCTGTGATGGAGAATAGCAATTTATATGGAAGGATTCTGACATAAGGACACATAAATAGTATCACACAATGTATGACATAAGGAAAGAGTGACCTGTGAGACATGGAGAGAGGAATTTAGAGTGAGAGAGAAAAATGGAAATCACAGTTCACTTGGTTGAATGCTACTCCGAAATAAATAACCGGTATCTTTATGAGCTGCTGATGAATTTTATGATCCTATCAGTTCCTTTCCTAGAATGGGTTAAAGGCTTTGTTTAGGTTGTTAATTTCTTGTGTGGAGGTTTGCACTGTGCTTGGGAAGAGGATTTGTTTCTAATTATTCTTAGGATTTGTATTTTAGACATGTGTTGATACATCAGTATCAAATTCTTGGGATTATTACTCTTTACCTCTTGTCTCACTGGTTACTAACATCTCTCCTGCTCTGAGGGTCAGAACTGGATGGCTATAAACTATACCTCAAGCATCTAACCACAGTGCTAAGGGTGGGAACAATGCTCCACATAATTTCTCTGTTACCAAACACATTTAACTGTAAAAATCCCTGGTAGAGTAATCTGGAACACAGCAATGTGGTGAACAATTCTCTCCATCCTCTTACGCCTACAATTCACAAAGTGGTACATATCTACTCTGGAGATTCCCTAGACCTAACACATCGTCCATGCATCAGCCAGACTGATTTTGTACTCCTCCACCAGATTTTTAAGGCCCGTCTTGCGCTTGCTTCTGTAGACCAAAACCAGTTCCATGAGAGCCTGGCAAATCTCTCATTTAAGAGTGAGCCAGAAGCCTAGGCTGGCTGCACACCATTGGAGAGCAATGGCATATGCTTAGAGATAAATATTTCAGCCTCAACTCTTTTCACCAGCAAGGAACAGCTTTGGTCTGGCTGAAGTGTTGACCAAACTTGTGTTCACCTAAATGATTTATTTCAGCAGAGCAAAACACTTGAAGTAAACACACAATGTTATTTTGGTACAGCATTGACTATCATTGTAATTGATATTTCAGTGATTCAAATTTAATTTCAAAGGTATTATTAAATATTTTGTAAAATCAGAGGATGGAAATTGTTTGACTCAGGCTAAAAGATACATTTCAATTAGAAACAACATTCTTTTCTTTGAGCATGTGTTCATGCAAGGTATATGCAGTAGAGATGGTTGCAGAATGAGGGACTAGCCCTCATTGAAAATGTGAAACAAAATTGAGTGCCATTAGGAAATGCAGTTCCGGAACCTTGTAGATTTTTTTGTTGTGATAATTTGCCAGCTTCACAACACGTGGTTGTGTCTGGATTACTTTTTCCATAAACACCACAGCAATATTATGGTGAATTGCAGTGATTGGTAATACAGGTCCTAATCAGTCACTTCAGGAGCATTATTCCAGTCATAATTGTACTAAGGTGATTTTTTTCCCAGTAATACACAGTAAATTTATACACAATGTTTTAAGAACTAAAAACTCCAAAAACAAAGTCAAAGAATCTAACAAACAAAACAAAAACCTAAAACTGTTCCTAATCTAAACGGATTTTTAAATAAGAAAGAAAGAAAGAAAAAAATGGAAAAGTCATTGCTCTGATGTATTGAAAAGTTAAAAATGGCCCAAATATCTATTTATTTCTTTATTTAATGTACATATTCTTGGACCTTTGTAGTTTTTTATTAATATTCAATGTAATTATCAGAGTATAATTTGTAAAAAAAATAAATTATTTTTCTTAAAAAAAGTAAAAAAACCCTTGTATTTTCCTTTTTTCAAAGAAAACCTTAAAATACCTTTTTGATAAAGATCTAAACAAGTGCTTTTGTTTACTTTTCCTTTTTTATACAGAAAGATGACAAAATAGAATATTCCACTACTTAGAAGAGATTGTTCTGCAATATTTCCATATAAAACCATCTTGCTATTCCTTTAGCTCAGATTAAAGCTTAGCTTATCAAAATTGAAGAAGGGCTTATTTGATTCTTAAAATACAAAGACACATATAGCAAAGCCTCTGTGTACAAACAAGTATGCAATAAGTATTTTACAACAAGCAGATCTCATCTTGGTTAGTGCCCTGATTTCAGCTGGGGTAGAGTTTTTTTCTACCTGCTAGCTGGTACAGTGGTTTGGATTCAGGGTAGGAATAATGTTGGTAACACACTGACGGTTTCGTTGTTGCTGAGCAGCGCTTACACTAACTCAGGGACTTTTCAGCTTCTCATTCTTCCCTGCCAGAGAGGATGATGGAACAAAAAGATGGGAGTAGACACAGCCAGGACTGCTGACCCCAACTGAACAAAAGGATATTTCAAATCATATGGCATCATGCTGAACAATAAAATTGAGGGAAATATTTGGGGGGCAGCAAATGTTACTCAGAGATTGGATGGGCATTTATCAGTGGGTGGTGAGAAAGTGCATTGTTCCTCACTTCTTCTGTATATTTTTTATCATTACTATTATTTTACTTTTCTTTCCTGTCCTAATAAACTATCTTTTTCCTGACCCATGAGTTTTTACTTTTTTCTAATTTGCTCCCCCACCCTGCTGTGGGTAAGTGAGTGCACAGCTGTTTTACCCTGGCCGGTTAAACCACCAGAACTAGAAAGGTCCTTAACTCAGTTCATAAGGAATTAACACTGTTAAATCCACTTGGCAAGTATTTCTCAGTCATACAAGAAAAACAGAAATCCTGCTTAGCACCAGGGAGGAATTTTGAAAAATTTTACTTGGTTAATCTTTTCACATTCATTTGACTTGTCCAGGTTCACTTTTTCTTGTGGGAATTTCATTCTTCCTGGAACATCTCTTCTCTAAAAGTTACCTGTTGCCACTCAGGTTCTATGAGAATACCACAATACAGCCAGCCATCACTGAACTATGTCCACAGCTTTGTTAGTGTCCCTCCACCTTTTACTCAACATGTATCATACGAACCATCTGAAGTTCAGACTTTCCTTATCATTTTCTGAAAGCCTCCTTGTCTCCTCCTTTCTGCAGAGAGCCTTGTTTGCAGCATGTTTTCTGTCTCCTTCAGCATTATCACTGTATATTTTACTTACAAGTACTAGTATTTTTTTCCTCTTTACAGAATGTAGCGTCCACATTTTCAGCACGCTGTTCCCCTAGTGCATATGGAAGCCATCATTACATTCCAGTGAAGCATTTTTAATTTTTTAATTGTAAGAGTTCATAACCATGAAAACAAACAAAAAAAAAAAAGAAAAAGGAGAAACTTGTACTTTTCTGACCTCTTTAAAAGGAAGCATCTCAGTAGGCAGCCACCTTAAATTCTAGTATTCATTTCAAACAAAATATTTACTCATGAAAATATGGACAGTAAAAGAAATATTTCTGCTAAAAAGTAAGTTTCTGCTGTTGCTTTTTATTATTGCTTTAGGTTGCAATTTTTTTTCATGCAATAATTATTTTATACCTCAAGCCTTAAACATTCTAAAAATCTTTCCTATTGGAAGTTCATTAACTGACAATGAAGAAAATCTGATCAAGTCTTCTGTGTTGTATACACATTTAACTAGAATATACTGATTTGGAAGAAGTGGAGGCATAAAGCAAATAAGATCCATCCATGATTGTAAAAAAATTGGGATATCTTCTCATTACAGTATGAAGAATGTGAGACAGTTGTATCACAACATCATATTCGAGTTGGTAGTGACAACAATTTCAGAATTATTTTAATTATTACAAATTATGTTAGCAAACATGTAAGCTGAAAATGCTTAAGTTTGTAAGAAACTGAGCTGTTGATTTTATTAGTAGTGTTTGTTGCCAGGAGAGAAGCTTTTAAGGCTGCTTGCAGTGTTAATTGCACATTTCTTTCCTGTCTTGCAGAGAATGACATAAAATCACTGATGTGTTTTCTTTAGTTTCCAAAAGCTAATGTAAGGGAATAAAATTTACTTAGCATGAAGTCAATCTTGCTACTGTAAAACACTTTTAATGTTAAAACATTATGATACTTTTCTTCTGCACAAGAACAAAAATGTAAGGGGAAATATGGAAGAAAGCCAGACCTATTAAAATCCTATGATTTAAGAAGAAACAAAATTATTTTCTTTATCAAGTAGTAGCCCACAGTAAGCAATGAGAAAACCCTAGCTTTGACCTAACTCTTAGTACAAAATGTCCATCCCGCAGCTGGATAAGCACTTAATGTGATCTGTGAGCAACTGGAAAAAGGGTTACAGTGAACAGGGTGACATCAGGCTGGTGACTTGTCACTAGTGAGGTTCCACAGGGCCCCATCCTTGGGCCTATGCTCTTTATTATCTTCATAAATGACTTGGATACAGGCCTGGAAGGGATACTGAGCAAGTTTGCAGACACTACAAAACTGGGAGGAGCTGCTGACTCTTTTGAGAACAGGGAGGCCCTGCAGACCCTGACAACACAGAGAACAGGGCAATCACCAACCATATGAGGCTCAACATCAGAAAGTACAGATTCTGCACCTGGGATGGGGCAGCTTTGGATGTACAGACAGACTGGGGAATGAGATACTGGAAAGGAGTGCTGCAGAAAAGGACCTAGGTGTCCTGGTCAATGGTAAGTTGAATTTGAGTCAGCAGTGCCCTGGCAGCCAGGAGGGTCCCCTGTGTCCTGGGGAGCATCAGGCACAGCCGGGCAATGGGGAGGTGATTGTCCAGCCCTACTCTACTGGTGTGGTCTCACCTTGAACATTCTGGCCAGTTTTGGGTGCCACAATATAAGAAAGGTATAAAGCTATGAGAAAGTGTCCAAAGGAGGGCCACAAGGAAGGTGAAGGGCCTTGAGGGGAAGCCTGTTGAGGAGTGGCTGAGGGCACTTGGTCTGTTCATCCCAGAGAAGAGGAGACTGAGGGGAGAACTCATTGCAGTTACAGCTTTCCTAATGAGGGGAAGTGGAGGGGTAGGCACTGATCTCTTTGTGGTGATCAGCTGCAGGACCTGAGGGAATGGCCTGAAGTTGTGTCAGGGGAGGCTTAGGTTGGATATTATGAAAAGGTTCTTCATCCAGAGGATGGCTGGGCACTGGAACAGGCTCTCCAGAGAAGTGGTCACAGCAGCAGCCTGCCAGAGTTCAAGCAGTGTTTGGACAATATTCTCAGGGACATGGTGTGACCCTTGGGGATGTTCTGTGCAGGGCCAGGAACTGGACTGGATGACTCTTGTGGGACCCTTCCAACTCAGCATA
>VZUI01024206.1:0-18303 GCA_013401135.1 Cettia cetti | reverse complement strand
CACAGGAGAGTTCTCTGTGTCACAGGAGAGTTCTCTGTGTCACAGGAGAGTTCTCTGTGTCACAGGAGAGTTCTCTGTGTCACAGGAGAGTTCTCTGTGTTACAGGAGAGTTCTCTGTGTCACAGGAGAGTTCTCTGTGTCACAGGAGAGTTCTCTCTGTCACAGGAGAGTTCTCTGTGTCACAGGAGAGTTCTCTGTGTCACAGGAGAGTTCTCTCTGTCACAGGAGAGTTCTCTGTGTCACAGGAGAGTTCTCTCTGTTCCAAGGCCTTTTAGAAGTTTTCTAACCAATTGCAAATTGTTAAGCGCTTACAGACTTCTGCATAAACCAATCATTAAAACTACACTTACATCTTATATCTAACAACAGGTGCTCGTTTCATATTTATTACTCAGGAACTTTTTATACTCTTCTATAAACAAAGCACAGAGCCTCATTATTAAACTTTTCTATTATCTTGCTTAACATTTTTCTCCTTGCTAAGGCCTGACTCTACACAGTCTTACCGTTCTGTGTCCTCGTTCTTGCATCTTTTTATCTTTAGGCTTACATCTGCGCTGCTGTGGAAGTTTTCTGCTTTTCCTGTTTCCCCCCAGGCACCTGCACACCCCTCCCCGGTGCTGCCGGCTCTGTTCCAGCTCTGTTCCACGGCACGGATCCCTGTGCCAAAGGGTTTCTCCACCCCAAGCTCCCCGCGGTGCCCAGCGCTGCGCTGGTGTCACACCACGGGGTGGCATTGTCCCCTGCACGGCCAGCGCAGGGCGTGGAAATGGGTTTGGGGGGAATTCCCAAAGCCTGGCAGAGAGCTCACACGGCCTTTGCATATCTGTGCAAACTCTGGGATAGAAAGTGCTGGCTGAGAAACGCCATGGGGTGGGACAGACACTGCTGGGAGAGAAATGGAGCTGGAAACAAGTTCCAAAGGATGGCCTTGCAAATAAGACTGCATACTTTTGAGAAATAGAACTGTGAAAGATGAATATATGGAACATATAAATATGAAAATAGAACTATGAAAGGTGCATTGTAGCAGGATCCACGAGGGGTAATTTTAGATGATTGGCTTTAGGGCATTGACAGCATTGTGTGGCAAAAGCTGATAGGCAAGAAATGCTTCTAATGGATTGGAATTAGGAAATAGTTTGGCTTCTGATTGTGATGGTGTGGATTGTAACATCTGCACTGCCTGACCCTTCACATGAGACTGAAAATGGAATCAAAGTTTTTAAAACACCTCTCAGTTGCCCCATCTCTTGTTTCAGAAAAAGGGATAATCCTGTATCCTGTATCAGAAATGCTGTGCAGGTGCCAGGGCAGGCGAATTGAGAGTCTCAGCATAACTCCTCAAACTTTTTATTCTCTCCAACTGCAAAGAACAGAGCTCAGCATCGTGATGAAAAGTTCTTGAACATAAATTACCATCATTTTTCTGTTACATAACATGATTTATCCCAAGCATGCACTGCTCTCCTTCCAGTCTCCACTGAAGTCAATAGAATTATAAGTGTTCAGCACCTCTGAAAAACCAGGACATGCTTATTCATGGGTATAATTTATGGTACCTAAATTAGAATATTCTGTCCTAAAATTCCCAGTGCAGAACTCCTTCCCCTTCTGTATGGACATAATGGAGCAATGCTGAAATTTACCCCCAGATCTTCAGTGGAAGGACTGCTCACACGTTAAACAAGCACCACAAACACCTGAGCTCTGACTCTGGAGATCTCTCCTGCCCATCCACAAGGTCAAGCTGGCTCCAAACAATGTCTTCCTCTACGTGAGCCCTTCCACCCCTGAGGTGTCAAAAAGGAGTAACTGCCAGAGATGCTCAAGTTCTGTTCAAGTTATGCACGAGGAGCAGCCATCGTCTGGCAAGGACAGGAGGAAAGCCGAAGCAGAAAGCAAATGAGCAGGAAATCTACTGCCCTGGCAGCTCTGCCCATCCTCATGGCCATTTTCTCAAGGCAGGACTATTCACCAATCTCTCTTTGAGGGCAGAGCCTTCCTTCCTTCTCCATCGTGCCTTCAGTCATTCCTTCAGGATGTTCACAGCTTTGGCTGATGGAGGCTGGCAGTGAAATTCCAGTCAGGATTTTTTGTCTCTCCAGAGCACAGCAAACATGGAAAGCAAACCACAGCTCAGCCTCAGAGCCCCTGGGAGTGCCCTGAGGCACTCAGCTGAGGTGAGTGCTCACCTCCAGCTTCCCTGCGGTCCTGGACCACCAGGGCTGTGGAGAGCCAGCCCTGGGTTATCTCAGGATGCTGAGGGCTTTGGGGCTGCTACACAACCCCAAACCTGCACCCCACTCCTGCCATCCCAGTGCAGCAGAGAGGCTGCTGTGGCCCTTTCCCTCACCTGTGAGGCACAGGCAGAGGCAGCAGTCTGTCCAACACTGCCCTGGGCTCCTGTGCAACCTCCCCCTCTCACAGCCACAGCTCCCCGGGTGCTTCCTCCCAGGGAGGTGCTGGGAACAGTCCCATGGGCCCTGCTCAGCAGCATCTGAAGCAGAAAAACTCCTTTTTCCTGTCTGCATTGCTGGGCAAGCGCTGCCCAGGGCTGTGCAGAGCAGGGGGGCACCAGGCCAGCCCTGGCAGCCAGAGCAGCATCACCCTCACAGGGGGGAGAGGAGAGAGGGGCTGGGAGCACAGCAGAGCCAGGGGAAGATCATCTTTGCCTTCCCCAGGTGGAACAGATCCTGTTTTCCTCTGGTCCCCTGGGCCCCACGGGGAGGATGGGCAGATGGGCCGTGCCAATCACTCCGTGCCACAGTTGCACCACACAAATGTGCTTGAAGGAAAACTCCTGCAAGAACGGGGCTATTATGGGAGTCCAGAAACAACAGCTTGTGTGTTCACATGTCTATTCCAAGTTTCAGACTTCTTCAGAAAACAGGAGGCCAAGCTAATCCTTTTGACCTTGAATCCCTCAGAGGGATTGTGCCTAACGTGCCTGTCAGGCTGACAAGGACACACAGCCCTTGTCCTCCTCAGCCCAGGCTGTGCCAGCTCCACTCCACACCCCCAGGCCCTGGAAGTCCAAAGGGCTTTGCAAGAGATTTCTTTGCAGGTGATCAGACAGCAGGAAATTCGGTGATTAAACAGAGCTGGCACATAGTGGGAAAGAGACAAAACCCCAGAAACAGTCCTGAGTTTTGCAATTGCAGCATTTAAGTCAAAAATAACCAGGCTGGTAGAATTACATAAACTCAAGTTTTGTACAAGTTCCTAAACACAACGGTCCAAACTGGCCTGAGCCTCACCTGGACACAATCCTCCTGGAACCCCTCAGAGGTGTCATTGCTTCCCTTCATTCAAGCACATCAGATAATCTGAGACTTTGTGCACAAAGACACCCAGCAGCAGCAGGGAGAAGGTACCAACCCTCACAAGGGGCACCTGCTCAAGAAACAGCATTTCTGGAACAATATCTCCCAGTTTCTTTATTTATTCCTTCACATCTTCCAGCACTGGGCCCTCTGCTCACTAAAGCCACTTTTGCAACCTGCCTTCCCCAGCTCCACGATGGACAAAACATATCCTAACTCCAAAGGTCCTTTCAGGGGATCCATTTTTCCTTGGAAATTCTGCTGAGGATTGGAGTTTCCCGGGTCCCTCCAGCCTCCAGGCAAGGCAGGAGTTAAGCACAGGGCTCAGCCCAGCACATTTCCAGGGCAGTCAGCACATCCAGGCCACTGGCAGGGGACTTTCTGTCCCTGGGGAGGCAACAGCAGAGCCCTTCCTTCCCCTGGCACCTCATTTCCATTTGTGCCACAGCCCAGGTCCCTTCCCTGCTGTGACATCTCCAGTCACACACGCTGTAGAACAATGCACCTGCGCTGCTTTATGTCCCGCTGCTCCAGGAGCGGCTCCCCCTCCAGCCAGGCGGCACTCGGCCCTTCAGCATCTTCCCAGAGGCAAGCCTCTAGGCTAGAAACTGAATGACAAAACTGGAAAAAACAAGTTGAGAAAGTTCTGAACCGAACTAGTTTCCTAGAAGGCTTCAGCCTGAACTGAAAAGTACAACAGCAAAATGAAGAATTTTTTCTGCCTTTCATCTAATTCAGGGAGAAAAGGTGCTGGATTTCCTGAGACCCCCTTTGCTGTCCATGAAAGCTGTAGGGGCTGGGTCCTTCTCGGGGCCTCAGACTCGGCACAGGAGGAGCACAGTGCTGCTGTGGCTGCAGCCCGAGCCGAAGCTGTTTCCTGGAGGAGGTGTGGGAATGCTTTGTGCAGCGCAGTGATTCACCCGGGGAGCACAGAGACAACGGGCAATTGTTCTTTTCCCTTTGCTAAACCAGTACCAGTGTTTTCTCACGTGCTCAGGTGATGCAGAGCTCAGAACCAGGCAGAAATAACCCCCCACAGCCGAGTAAATGTTCCAATGTTGGGAAAAGAGTTTCAGTAACACCCCAGGACCTCTCAGGGAGAAGAACCAGAATTTTCTGTGCTTCTCCCACCGTAACTGGCTCAGTGCCAGCGCAAAGGACCTGCTGCATCTTTGAAACGTACCTCAAAAGCTGTGACTGTCACCAAAAAACCCCTCCTTAATCGTTGTGTACTAACGAACCAGCAAAAAGTTTCTCAAAGCTTTTTTGGGGTGTCTTATCAGGTGTAAGGGACTTCCCTGTGCTGTGCACGGCCTTTGCTTTTTTGTTTTATACAGTTTGTTATTTTCTCTTTAACTAAAACGCTTTTGCTTTTCAAAGCACACCCAATCAGCCATCAGAGAAGCCCCTGACACCTTGCTGAGCCATCCCAAAAAGCCCCAGCACCTCTGAGCTCCTTGTTCACTACAGGATGCTCAAGAGGGGCAGTTTTGCTTGCTGCCAACAGAAGCAGCCACAGGTTTGGAGAAACATTTCCAAAGCCCACCCAGTGCCCTTGTGCTGGCTCTGGGCCACGCTGCTGAGCAAAGAATGGAAAGTTCTGGTGCTTTTCCATAACAGCCAGGGGGAAGCTGAAGCCCCTTTCCCTTATTTGGGAGCATTGCCGGGGTGTGGGTGCACTGCCACGAGCCCAGGGCCCTGCAGAGCAGCACAGCACAGAGCACAGCCCAGCTGAGCCCTGCAGAGCAGCACAGCAGAGCACAGAGCACAGCACAGAGCAGAGCACAGAGCACAGCCCAGCTGAGCAGCTCCTGCAGCCCCCAGCCCAAACCCTGCACCCTCCTGGGCACGGGAGCCTGGCGCTGGCAGGAGGAGAGACCCGTGCCCCAAACAGCAGCAGGGGCTGATGGTGCTGCCTTGGTGACACTGGAAACACCTCAAAGGCCTTTCCCAACACAAACCAGGCTGTGAAGGAGCAGTTCAAGCCTCACTTGCAGGAAGGGGTTTCTAGAACGTGGCCCTGGCAAAGCCAGCCAAAACTTTCCCCCATGTTTGAGTCCTGCTGGCAAACAGGGAGAGTCTGAATGGTGCAGCCCAGTAACTCGGGATAGCATTTGTGATTTTCCCTAAATATGAAAAAGTAAATCCACTGAAAACCAAAATTACTGATTTTCCACAAAATTAGGAGTCTCAACTAATACTTCATGCACAGCTATGTCCAGAGTCCATCACATCCTGTATAATACAACATTTCTGCTGCCTTACTGCTGCTCAGTCTGGGGCAGGCAAGGCCAGCAGAGGGTTTGAGGGAGGACAGGCAGGTCCTGTCCCTTCCCAGCTCTGTCACCCCGAGCACAACGATCTGTTTATGGAGCCCAGCACACACGTGGGCGGTTTAACTTAAAAAAACTAATATTAGGTATCATGTGTTACAAAGTAAACTTTTCACAGGGAAGATGTTTCTATAGTAACTAATGTTTTTCTAGCAACACATTTCACATCGGGGTTGCCGTGGAAACAGAACGATAGAGATGTGTTCAGCAAATAAGTTGTCAATAGCTTTTCCCCCAGCCCCTGCACCCTGCCCTTGCCAGGCTCAGGGTGAGCACAGCACCCCGTGGCTGCCTTGGGAGGCTCCACATTCTGTGGGATGTGGAATCCTCCCTGCCCAGGTGAGAGCATCCTTTCCCCTACACGGTCCCACAGCCACGCCTTCAGGGCAGGTGAATGAAATGCTCAGTGCTGGGGCAGGTGAAATGCTCAGTCCTGGGGCAGGTGAAATGCTCAGTCCCAGGGCAGGTGAAATGCTCAGTCCCGGGGCAGGTGAAATGCTCAGTGCTGGGGCAGGTGAAATGCTCAGTCCCAGGGCAGGTGAAATGCTCAGTCCCAGGGCAGGTGAAATGCTCAGTCCCAGGGCAGGTGAAATGCTCAGTCCCAGGGCAGGTGAAATGCTCAGTCCCAGGGCAGGTGAAATGCTCAGTCCCAGGGCAGGTGAAATGCTCAGTCCCAGGGCAGGTGAAATGCTCAGTCCCAGGGCAGGTGAAATGCTCAGTCCCAGGGCAGGTGAAATGCTCAGTCCCAGGGCAGGTGAAATGCTCAGTCCCAGGGCAGGTGAAATGCTCAGTCCCAGGGCAGGTGAAATGCTCAGTCCCAGGGCAGGTTAGGATCCCAGGCAGCTCAGCACTGCTGGAAGGAGAGCATCAGTGAAACACCTTCATCTGCAGAGAGCAGAGAATTCCCCTGCTGGAAGCCCTGAGCACTGAAACCTCAGAGAGACCTCGGGGTGTTGCTGGGACGTGTCAGGGGGACGCAGCTCGTGCCAGGGAGAAGTCTGAATCTCCCTGGCTTTGAGCATATATTTAGGCTGAAGCATTCCCTGGGGTAACGTGCAGACTCCCACTCACCTCCAAGGAGAGTCTGCAAAAAGATCACAGCTCTAATCTGGCATTTACATAGTAGCTGGGATTTTAATTACTATTTGTTCAGCACCTCACCATTCATTCAGCAGCAGCCATTTGTACACCTTCAGCACTGCACTGCTCCTGACCTTTGCTGTCCCTCCTTTCCCACCCTTCTGTTTCTCACCTCTCTTCCCTGGTTTCCCCTCACAGCTCCCTCCACCCCCAAACCCCACCCAGCAGCAGATGCCAACTCTCCTGTACTCCTGGCACCAGCAGCCCTTGCTCTCTGCCTTGCCTTCTCCTGGGAAGAACCTTTGCCCCTCCAGGCAGCTTTTGGCATCTCACTGTTGGCTCAAAGAGGAGCAACCCAAACCCCCCACCCAGAGGTGCCAGCTGCAGGGGAAGAAGCTGTCACTGACCCTTCAATCAGCCCCCATTTCTCAGCACACCTGCAGTGCCTCACAGCTCTGTCCTCTGCAGGACTGTCCTTCAGCAGAGCCTGCTCAGGCAGCTCAGAGCATTTCACACGGGAGGCAAAGGGACAATTGCTCAAGTGCCATTACATTTAGGTCCCAAAAAAGAGAAAACTTTCCTCAGGATGCTGAGAGCTGAGCAGAGCGTGGCTGAAATCCCCTTGCCAGCTCCCTGCCAGTGGTGCCCCAGGCTCGAGGGGCAGCTGCTCAGGCACTGCACAATTCCTGTTTCCACGAGGGCTCCCAGTGCTGCTTCACACTCCCAGCATGCTCAGGATGGTGAGAGGCAGGGCTTGCGGCTGCCACGTGGCAACTGCACTTAATCCAGGGAAAAATCAGTGATAAAAGTGCATTTTTAGTGTCTGTCAGTGCCTCAGAGAGGTCCAGTGCAGACAGACCTGGTGCCCCAAATGGAAGGGTCATTTCTGCTCCATTCTTTAGGGAGATCTACATGAAAATATCACCCTGGGGTATGTGATCAAATCTGGGTTTTCAAGCTCTTCCTCCAACCTGCGGCAGCACTGGTTGGAGTATTTTAAATTATTTCATATTTCTGTAGCTATGCAGTGGAATAACACTGAATATGACACCCTCCCTATTTCACACTCTGCCCCCTCCTACCTGCTACGAACAGAAGGAGCAGCAACACAGCTCCTGGTGCTTCGTTCTGAGGTGTTACAACAAGACAGTCCAGATTCAAATTATTCTTTAAGGAATAATTCCCAGGAGCAGAGTGAGAGTGTCCTTGTTCCCACTAAAGACTCAACAGAATAACCCGAAACAAATTAATGAAATTTACCTGGGATAGCCCAGAATTGGGATTTTGAAGGAGCCATGTACCAGGCATGATGGTAAGGAAATATCTGAGCTTTGAAAAATTGCAAAATAGCATTATATGGGCCTGGGCAACAGTTTGAGAGTGACCTTAAAACTCCTCTGCTGACAGATTGTGAGTTACAGTGAATTTTACTAATTAATTTATACAGGTCCTGCTCACTCTGGCCTCTGCTTGCTTACAAAGCCTTAGGCTGGAATCTGCTCAAGCCAGGAGTTGCTTGCACATGCCCAGGAAATGCTAAATATAAACTGGACAGAAAGCAGACAAACCATTTTAATGAACCTTTTAGGTCAAGGTCCAAACTTTCCTTTGCACCTAAAAAGCTCCAAGGGAAGAGTGAACACCTGTCCCAGGTAAAAGTCCTGGAGCACTACTGCAGCTCAAACAGCGACTCAAAAGGGAAGTGTCACCAACCCAAAACATCTCAAATCTACAGCACTTAAGAACCAATTAATATCCCCTCTAATAAAGACAGAAAATAAGTCTCACTAGAACTAATTACCTCTTATATCATCATATTGCCCCATAGTTCTAAATCTCTCCTTTCATCACTGTTTTAAATGCAGATTTTTGGAGGCACTGCCTCTTGATGAAGACATTTCCTACGTGTCCTTCAAACACTTCAGATTATTTAATGAGTAGAGGAACAATCTGTAAATCAGGAATTGCAATGGAATTGTTTCACTATAATCTTTTCATTGAGTGGACAGACTTTGGGTCAAAAGAGCCAAGAAGAAATTAAGTGCAAGACCAAGAAGGGTCCACACACTCCAGTGACTTCTCACAGTCCAGTGTCATCCAGCGTTTCCCAGCAAGCTCAGTTATTTCATTCACTCCTAAACTGAATCTACAAAAAATCCACAAAAATAAAGACTCGCTGGGATTGCAGCTAGGGCCTGTTTGCCTTCTCCTTTCCAGCTGTTCTCAGAAGGAGCAATACCTGAGCACGCTGCCCGAGGATCCACTCCCCAGGCTGAGAGGGGAGCAGCACGGTCGCTGCGAAATGCACATTTACATTTGAATCGCATTGTGCGGGAGCATTCGCTTTTCCAAGGGTCATTTTCCTGGCATTCAAGGTCTTGCTAATGAATAACATCAGTAAAGGTGAGCCACAAGATTTGGGTGAAGGATTGAGCGAGCAAAGTGTGCAAAGCATCGCGTGTGCAAAGCATGGGCTGTGCTGGAGCATCCCCCAGCAGAGATCTCTGCTGAAGTTTAACCACCAAGGACCAGAGCTCAGTTTGATCCAGAATGACCCCAAGGGCTGCACAGTCACGTGTCCCTGTAGAGTCACCTCAGTAATTCAGCTCTCAGGGTTTAAAAATCACAGTTTTATTCAGTTACAGGGTTTAAAATGCACCTTCAGTCCCTTGGGAGCCAAGATTCCACCCAGAGGTTTCAGCTGCCCTGTCCTGTGGTTGCTCAGGTGAGGGTGTCAGACAGCTCCTGTGTCCATGATTCTTTTGAGGACAGGCTGATCCTACTCTCAGATCTCTTTATTCCAAACAAGTAAAATTCCAAATACTGGAAAACTCCTAATCTCCACCCCGAAGGGGCTCTGCCTGTACCTCCTTGGGGTTGGCAGCAGCGACTCCACCTGTGCTGCAGTCCCAGGGGCTGCCTTGGCTGGAGGAGCTGCCCTGCAGACACACCCTGCTTCTCCCACTGGAAACAGAAGCACCAGGCTCCCATCCCTGGCACGGACACCCCGAACTCGCCCTGTTTGCACCCACAGAAACCCGCAGCTCCAGCCCAACCCACTTATCGGCTCTGTCACCTCCTCCCATCCGCGGCCACTGCGATCATCTCGGTGTGGGAGTCGCTCCAGGCTGCTGGAGGCTTTGGTGCTGAGCTGTGCTCCAGAAGCTGCCACTGCCTGAGCTGCCGCTGATTTGCTCTGCTCATTAAATCAGGGAAATGAGATGGGGTCATTAGAGCGCTCCTTAACTAGGCAACAATCGGGGCTTTACAGAACTCGTTTAAAAGCACAGAAGGCGCCCTGAGGGAAGGAGTGGAGTTTGGTACTGGGTAGGATCATTCCCCTAAGCAAAGAGAAGCAGTAATGAACACAGAAAAAAAAGAGAAAAATCCACTCTCTCAAAGGCACAGAAATGCTTCAGCAGGGGCCCCTTCGCTGCACCTCGCTGCAGCTGCTGCTCACCAGTGGCCAGAAGCAATTCCTGAGACAAAATTAGCTTTTCCAAATGGCAAAACCAGAAGGTGGCAAACTGTGACCTGTTCCCAGGCTCATACACTAGCAAAAACTCCTGCAAGCATTTTTTAAAAAAATTATTGTTAGGAAAACATCAAGCACACAGGCTGGGAAATAGTTACATTCTTAATACAGATGGAGACTACTAGCCTGAACTCTAATCGTACAAACAAATAAAATAATAAAGCAGGTGACATTTCCTATTAGCAATCTCCACTGGTTATGTTTGCAACTCTTGAGAAGCAAACTAGTAAAAAAAAAAAAAAACAAGCCTGTTTTGTTAAGATGGTGAATAAATTGGATGCTTGTTAAGCCCTGATTGCTTCTTAAATATTTGGCTAGACGTGAATTTCTTGAGAGAAGGAGGTTTAAAGCCTTTTCAGCCTGATCCTGTGAGACCTGAATACAAAGCCCATCTTGTAAAATACCCTCCTGCTTGTGTGAAGCCTCACAGAATCAGCTTCACTACTGAAATTGGGCTGGACTCACTGTGCCACTGGGCTCAGAATCCAAATATGAAACGTTCCTTCAGAGTTGGGCTTCTCAAATCACTCTGGACACTTCCCCTCCACATTTTATTTTTTTAGTTCCAGTAAATTCCACGGCCCTGTTCCCTGCACCTGGATGATCCCAGTGCTCAGAGACCCTGGATCTCCAGGCAGGTTCTCCCTCCCATCCCACAGGTGTGTGAGCTCTGCACAGGTCTTGTTCCAGGACAATGGATCATCCCAAGCTCTGCCACTGCCTTTTTCCATGGTCATTCTGCCCCAGCAGGCACAGGAACTTTGGAAACCCCTTGGGGCGGTTGATGTTCAGGATGTGAACAGAGAAGGGAAAACAAAGCACTAAGGAAAGACAATTTTACTCTCTTGCAAAGAGAAGAACAGACAGGGCAACCCAACAGACAGAAAAACCCAACAGGGCACCACCCCTCCCACTGTGCAAGGAGCTGGCACCAGGGATGTCCCATTTCACCTCTGGGAGTGTCTGCAGCAGAGGGATGGGTGCTTCTGCAAGTCAAAGGGGCTCCAAAGGGTCTCAGACCCCTAAACCCAGCCACAAGTGTGCTGTCGCCATCACAAGAGCTATAAATAAATCTCAAATCACCAAAACTCCCCTGGCAGTATAATTCCAAATAAGCTTGGACAGAAAAGATCAGCCTCTGTGGGGTTGCATGCTTGGTTCTAATAGCATTGACTGCCTGGTAACAAGATGAAGAGCTCTTATAAAAAGAGACAAGGAGCAAGAAATTGTGTTATGTACTAATACCCCCCTGACTGACAGCACTTATCTGCAGGACTGAGGTCTGCACGGAGAAAGGGAGTTAAAAGCTCTGTTATCATCAACGATGGCTCTGCCTCCTGCTCCAGAGGGATCTGTGGAGGGTTTCTGCCCCCACTGGAGCCAGGAGCAGCATTAACTCCACTGGAGCCAGGTCCCAGCTGCAGCACTGCTGCTGTGCCTGGTGTTTGCACAGGATAAACACAGAGCCTGGCAGGGAAACCTCCCAGTGCAGCTTTTCTGCAGTGGAGCCTGGCAGCCACGCAGCCCAACCCTGCCCATGCAGCAGCTGCAGCAGTGCAGTCCCTCCTTTCTGGCAGCAGCAACCCTGCCAAGCTGCCTCTGTCCTGGGGAGCCCAGGCTGTGCAAACAGAGACTCTGGCAGCACCAGGAAAAGCAGCAGCTCAGAGTGGAAATAAACTCCCCTACCTGCACTGGGATGTCCTCACTTCATCTCCCAGACTCAGCAGCAGTTGGTGATTCAGTCTCTTCTTACGTGAGGAATTGAAAATTGATGGCTGAAGGTGTTCCATTCCACAGTTCCAGGCTGGGCCTGAATTTTAAGTGTTACTGGAGTTTAAAGAAATATAAAGTAAAAAGCCAGGGAAGTGACACCAACACAAGTCATGGAGGAAAGTAGCACTGGGGTTTTTTCTGGGAGATAAGAGCAGCAGGGAAGCAGGAAGAGCACACAAGATATTGCTTTCAGCTCTTCAGTAAGGAGGGTTAAACACCCTGCATGGCTACAGGTGTGGCCAAAGAAATGCAGAAGTAAAATGCTGATTTTTAAAGATAAATCAACATATTCTTCTGAAAAACAAAACAACTTTAAGCCCTTTTCAAAGGGAATATCTTTATCTTCCCCCAAAAGAATCTGAGGGCTGTTGAGCCAGCACGTGGCACAACCCTGCTCCTGGGAGTTCATGGAGCAATATCCTGCTCTCTTCCACAATTTGTTTTTGCAGGTTGTCTTAAAGGTCTAAAGAAAAATCTAAGAGGCTGCTATTACAAAAGCACCTTTTCAAATTCCTGCTTAAATCAGCTGAATATGCTTTGGGTTGCCCTGGATGCTGCCACAGACACCGTGCCACAGCCCTGCACGGGGACACGCCTGGCAGCCCAGCAAAGCAGCAATCAAACATTTCAGGTCCTTTTTCTCCCACAAATCCCCATCTGAGAAGCAGTTAAGCTGTGACTCCCATCACTGAGCCATCTAACTTCCTTAAACAAAAAGATATGTAGTAAACAAGGAAGAGAGAAGAAAGAAACCAGTGAAGCTTTACAGTTCAGAAAGCATAATTAAAATAAAGCAATCCCTTTTGGAGAAACACTGGATACACATGCAGCCCTTTTGTATAATCTGTTGTTTGACAGCATTCTTAAACTAAGTAAGATCACTAAAAGCAACACTAAAATTAAAGAGCAAATATATGGGACTGAAGTAGAGTTCATGACAACACCAGGGAAGAAAAACCAAAGATGTTGGTCAGAATGACGGGCTTTGTTTAAGAACACATGTACTGCTTTGTAGCTGGGAGAAGAAAAATTGATTTTCCAGACACTGCTATAAAACATGCCAAGAAGCCAGAGCAAACCAAAGAAAACACCAGCTGCAACTGGATAATAAAACATCCCAAATTTTCCATGTATGCCCATGTACGGCAGGAAGAAATTACCCTGCACTTCACTTTGCTCCCTCTGTCACAGGTCAAAGGACAAGGAACAGCAATAGAAAGCAGAACTAAGTGTCAGAACCCCTGGGCATGGAGAATTATCATCAAGGAGGAGCTGAGGAGCAGCCTGGGAGCAGCATCCTGGGCAGAGCCACCCCCGGGAGCCCTGCAGGGAGGGGAGGGATTGCGAAAAAGAGGGGAAGGAAAACTCCTCCTGCATGGAAACCCCATCCTGGCCACTGAGGCTGACTCCTAACTGGGGACAGAAAATATGCTCCGAGGCCTTAAGTTCACAAATATAAAAGAGAATGGCAAGAAAATACAACTAGCTGCTTTTGTTTAATAAGATTTAATAATTGCCATATCCTTTCTTTGCTGTTTTTCATGCAGTTTAAAAGGTGCAAAGAGAGTAAGGCTAAAAAGAACTGGGAAAACTGCAGCTCACCTCAGTATGGCTCAAACATTGTGGTATTTCCCAGCCTGGGGGTTATTTTTGTCTGGATTTTCCAGCCCTGGGATGACATCATCCTTGCAGAGGTAAAAGACCTGGGAATGGAGAATGTCCTGTGTATTTTCATGAGCCCACAGCCACCAATACTCTCAATATCAACCAGGCAGTCACCGTGAGGTGAAGGTTTCCTACACACCTAATTAATGCAGGAGTATAAATCCCAGTTCAGAGGGGACTTTGTTACACACAGTCAGCTTTGTGGAGGTATCAGACCCTGGAAGGAGCAGACAGACACATACTGGAATGTTCTGAGGTATCCACAATTCCACCATAGACAAAATTACATCAGGTAATTACCCTAATGGTGAGAGGAAAGCTGACTGGAGCTGCTGTTGTTCCAGTCTCCAAACCTGGCTTTCAGAATGGATGACAAAGTATCCTTAATTTTGATGCTGGCCAAAAAAATGTGGCACATAATTTACCATTGATTTCATCATCTTTATTAAAGCACACACACATTTCAGGAAAAGCTGGAAAAACCACAGCAATATGGAAAAAGACTGGATGGAGATCTCCAGGCCTCAGCAGTGATGGAGAGAAGGCTCAGTGAGAGCTGCACAGCGTGGAGGGAGGTGCAGCAGGAATTTGCACATGGACATGGATAGCCATGGCTCGGGCTCCACTCTCCAAGAGCCCCCTCAGGGGAATGTGCACTCACAGACCACGGCTCCTGAACTCACCCCACATCAATAATTCAGCCAACACGATGAGAGTATCAGCCCAATTAATAATTCACAGGTGCCTATAAAAATATTCAGAACATTTCCATCAGCACCTCTGACATGCAAAGCCCTGCCCTGGGTGACACTGCCAGCATGGAAAGACCCCCCTGGATCACAGAATTAAAAGGTGGAGCATGTTCTCTTCCCTGGGGGACACTTGATGCCTTTCAATATCCCAGTTTCTATTCATTATTAATCCTTTCAGGTGGTTTCTCAAGCTAACAGCTCCCCAACTCCACACAGACTCAGCAACTCCTGAGAGCAGTGAGCAGCCCAGGGCAGGACGGTCCTGGGCACATCCACTTTCCTGGCATAGAGCACCTGGGCTCCTGCTTCTTTACACAAGGGATCCCAAGCAAAAAAGCAAAGAAAGAGGAGGAAAATGTTGTTTCTGACACGTGGAACTGTTCAGCACAGATCCCTGCAGCTGGGGCTTCCCTGGCACTCACCTGTGTCCATGGAGTGGTGACAGGGGCCACAGGAATACTCTCTCCATTTCCATCTCAGGTGAAGTGTATAGCACACCAAAGCACTTCTGGCTGCATTATTTAGCAGCAATGTCAAATAGGAGTTGTTAAATGAAGTGTCTCACTGAGAGCACCAATGTGTGATGACTAAAAAGAGACTAAATCATTTTTGCCACATCCTACCAGGATAACAAATGCTCTGTTTATTGGCTGAGTCTTCATGAGCCCCCCACAAAACCACACAGCAGATGCTCCACAACATGAGCCTGACCTGCCCTGGGTACACAAATATGGGAAATACTCCACAAAAAGCCCTTTATTTATTTATTTACATTTTTTTTTCACCAGTGCATGGTCAGAACAAGACACAACACCCATATATTGGACATCACTTTTACTCCTGGTGCAGGTGGCTGAAATCCAGGTGCCTGTCACAGATCCTTCCCCCAAAGGCAATTTGTCCCTGGGGGCTGTGACTGGGGACTTGGATCTTCCCCAAACCCCTGCAGGAGCTCAGTCCAACAGCAGTGACCCCCGGGGCTCTGTGGGGACTGTTGGAGCTCAGGGGGTTTCAGGGTGGGCCCTGCACAGCTCTGGGAACTCCAGACCCAGAAATGCTGCTGGGTTTTAGGGTGGCTGCCAGTGCCAGCTCCAGCTCCTCGTCCTGGCAGAAAGGAGGAGTGGGTCCCGAGGGATGAATTCTGGGGGGTGGATCCCCAGGGATGGATCCCCAGAAATGGATCCCCAGAGATGGATCCCCAGAGATGGATCCCAGGTGTACAAAACACTGCCAGTCCTGTTCTGGTGGCTGTCACCTGCTGGAGGTCAGGGAGACCCCAGCAGGGTCACTGCAGCTTGGCCAGGGATGCTTTTGGGACACCCCAGGTGAGCTGAGACCTCAATGAAGGAACATTTCCCAGGTGTGTGGAACTCGGGTGTGCTTTACACACCCTGCACACCAACACAGAGGTGCAGAGCAATGCAGGTTTGTTGTTCCACACCTACTGATGCTGACAGGCTATAAATAGGATGAAACAGATTTGGCTGAAAGACTTCTGGAAGTCCTCTTAAAAATCTGAACCACGTTTGTTTTATTTTCAGTTTGCATCCCTAAATAAACAGAGATTCACGGAATGTGCGTAATCTGCAGCGGTGCCTACATCAGCCTTCTTCATTTGCATCTTTTCCTTTCAACTTCTGAGGTACATTTTTATCCAGAGAAAGAAAATCAATGTTACTTTCATCCTCCTTAAGCCCATTTTTGTACTTTTCCATGACAAATTATTCTTTTAATTTGGAGTCTGGGAAAGAGACTGAAAAGCTTTTTTCTAAAGGCTGAACCCTCATTGTCAAAGTCAAGTGAAATCATCCAGTCCCACAAATCTAGAGGTTTTTTGTAAGCCTAAACCTCTAAAGAAATCGTGGTGGAGCTGTTGTTCAGAGGCAGTGCAGCAGGCAGGGATGGTAACGAGCCTGCCAGAGACAGAACCAAGCAGAGATAATTTAGCACACATCTCTCTTTATTCTTGCTGTTTGAAATGGCCTGGTCTCTATAGCAGCATCACTGTGGATAAATATTGCCTTTGTTTCCTTTCCTTCTGCAGGTAAATTTACTTTTCCCTCTTCAGACAGCAATTCTCACCCTGGACTCTGTCTCCCCTGTGGGCCAAATTCACCCTGCAGTGAGCATCTCACAAGAAGTTGAGACAGGAAAATACTGGATTAAGAAAAATCAAAGCAAACCTAAATCTGCTATTATTGTTGTTGTCTTTAACCAGAAAGAGTTACAGGCCTAAGAAAATCAAAACCTATGGGCCAGTCAGGCCAGAATCAGCCCCAGCTGTTCTGAACTGGGGCAGGATGTGGTCCAGAATTCGTCCCACCAGGAGTGTTTGTAACTTACCTGCCTCAGCCCTAAGCTGGAAGGCAACACTTGGCAGAATTTGGGCCTTTCGACATTGTCCAGCACAGCTGGAGCTCCTCCTGGCCCCAGGAATCACATTCCCATTTCTCAGGCTGGTGGCTGGGACTGGTGAGTCTGGAGCCCACAGGAGCTCCCCAGAGGAGCAAAGATCCAAGGAATCCTGCCCCAGAACAGCAGCTCTGCCCACGGGGAGCATCCAGTGCCTGGAGTGCTGCTAAGCACCGTGGAAGGGTGCTCTGCCCACCCTCTCCTGGGGCAGCAGCACCAGGGACACCCCTGGAGCTGCTTGGCCATGGATTCCCTCAGCTCCAGAGTCCAGGTGGAGTTTCCTGTCCCCTCTTTGCTCCATGGATCATCCCTCTGGCATCCTGCCACCTTTGTCATCACTGATTATAATTTCAGCTTGATGAAAAACTTGTTCTGAGTCATGGCAGGGAGGAACTGGATCATTCATTTCATTTATCCCTGCCAACCTTCAGGCTCAGGGTGCAGGGAGAAAGGGTTCAGAGAGAGACAAACAAATCTCCCCTGCTGGAAACTTCAGGTGTGCCAGGATATCTTCATTTTATTATGTAAAAATGTAAATATTAATAAGATCCTACGTTGAAGAGAAGTGCAGGTAACTCTGGGATGGATGTGATGGGTCTGAGCTTTATTTACTGGAAGGGATTCTCAGGAGGGGTTAGGAATTGGTGAAAAATGCAGTAAACTGTGCTCAGGGCAGCACACTGGGAAGCTGGGCTAGAGGAGAGCAGTAAGAAATCTGCCATAGGAGCACTCACAGGGAGTCCAACACAGCTTCCTCTGGAATATCAGCAGGAGATGCAACTATCCAGGCAGCACAGAAAGAAACGGGAAGCTTTTCCTGCCCAAAGTAGCAAGAATTAGCATTCGTGGTAGAATGCTGCAAGATTTCAGCATCACTGGAGGGTTCATCTGAAAGCCTGGGAGCACCAGAGCAGATGGGAATGGGCTGTGGGATGGACAGGTGGAACGGAGATGGACAAGGAAGGAATTCTGCTCTTAGGGCTGCAGCCCCCATGCAGACAAATCAACTGCATTAAGAAATAACTGTGGCTCACAGCAGGACACAGAAGCATTTTCCAGGAATCAGAAAAGTTATCCATTGACTCAGAACGCAGTCATACTCTGAGTGCAGCAAATAATTATTGCTGCCCACAATGCAGCGTCAGGGAAGTTGTTAACAAGTCATTATGTGGCGGCTTTCAGAGGCAGCTAATTGGATGTCTCCAGGTCAGCGCCTCGGTGCTGCTACTTCCAGCTAGAGATTAAAACTGAGCCGGTGTGTGCTCAACCTCCCCCGGCAGAGCCCAGTCCAGCCCGGCCCGGCCCGGCCCGGCCCGGCCCGGCCCAGCCCAGCCCAGCCCAGCCCGGCCCAGCCCAGCCCAGCCCGGCCCAGCCCAGCCCAGCCCAGCCCAGCCCTGCCCAGCCCAGCCCAGCCCAGCCCAGCCCTG